>OMKY01252881.1:1544-13357 GCA_900302395.1 Bregmaceros cantori
GTAAAGAGCTGCTATACTCCTTGAATCTAATACTAAAAACGTAATCACTTTTGTGAAGCGCCTTGAGGCAGCTTCGGCTGCGATTTTGGCGCTATATAAAAATTTGTTGAGTTGAGTTGTTGAGTTGAGAATACTTTTACTTAAATCATTTTCATGGTTACTCTGGCCCCGGTGCATTTAATATTGTACGTCCGGGAAAAAAAGAAAGAGAGATGGAGCGGGGGAGGGCCCGCGTCGTCTCTCCCCCCTAGCGACTTCTTTGTGAGTCGAAGTGACCCCGAGAGAAACGTCTCTGACGGAGAGACCCTCTCATCCGTGTGTGTGTGTGCGTGTTTGGCTCTCTCTATTTCTTCCCCGAAAGAAGACTGCGGAAAATGTTACATATCATACCTCCCAGACCGGAACACACACAATACACTTGAATATCGCTTTTATCCAGGCTTCGGAGAACGGGTGAGGGAAGCGTGTGCTGCGTTTCATTTACTTTCCAAGTCGGCATGCCTTGAGGTAATGCAGCTATCAGATTGGTCCAGTAAACAACGCTATTGCGTTTGGGCCATTGCCCAAACACAGTAGTATGCCTAGCACATAGCTCTGACCTGGAGGCGGGCACGTATCCTTCTTGGATAGGTTCGGCTTGGCTTTCAAATGTGACTTCCAGCTGTGTTTTTTATTTTTATTTTATACGAACGTGCCGGTGAAAAAAAAACAAACAGAATAGCCGCACCGCCTCATAAGCCGCATAGTTCAAAGTGAGGGAAAAAAGTAGTGGCTTATAGTCCGAAAAATACGGTAACTATAACATATTTAATATAATACAAGTTGTCGCCTGGCCAATGTCTCTCCCCACTGTTGCCCCATTTTCTGAGTTTGACAACATGTTCGACAATAAAAAAAGGTTAAAAAAAAAAGGTGCCAGAATACAGCTCCAAGCAAGCCTCCATTGTCGTACAATGCTGCCTCGCAGTCATTGGAATTCATCTGTTTTACTGGGTGCTGCAGGGGAACCACTTTCCATCCCGACTCTCGCCACACAAGTCTCTTGCAATGTGCTTGATGGTGTGTATTAAATAACCTGTCAAAGTAAAATGTTTTGCAGGCAAATAGAAATTCACAGGGAACCATTTATTTCCAATTGTAGAATATGTGCCACCTCATTGGTATTCATTTGTGCCAGGTATATGCTGGTGTGTGTGTGACACGGGTCTGTGAATATGTTCAAATGTTCTGTTTGCCACTGGGTAGGGTGGATTGCCCTAAAGTGGGCCACTGACTAATGTGGAACACCTAAGTTCCAGTGTCTCTGGCTCCTCCCTAAACTAATGAATGTCAGTGAAACTATGGTAAATGCAAAGTATGGTAATGTGTCTAACATTAAGTTCAATTGTTCAACACTACATTTCACTGTTCCAACTTAGGAAACTGACTGTCCCACATTAGGAAGCTGCAAAAAATGAGGGCAATCCATCCTATATAAAAGCATTACATGGAGATAAGTCAGGGTGATTAATCGAGTTTTAAGGTTTCTCAAGATATTTTATGAAATTGATGAAGATTTTGGCATATTGAAGATAATACTGTAAATGCACAATATTTTGCCAATTATTTCCCCCTGATTTTCCTTCTGTGCTGTGGATCTGTCCGCTCGGTGACTCTGTGTGTACAGAATACACCAATATTCCGAGTTTGCGGTGATAATCTTACAGGTTGCATGGTTTGGAGGACAACAAAAAGACATCTCAAAATGAAGGAAAAAAGTTTGATGGGTTGGTATAGCACCGCTGGTGCAGTTAACTTAGCTTAGCATGCTAACTAGCATGCAACAACGCGCTTACACAATTTGTCACAGAAACAAATCGTTAACACTCAGCTGTGAGTGTTTTGGTGAACGAACCATAATGAATGGCTGTGGGAAACAATGTTTGATTCTTAAATCAAATTAAGTACATGAAGTATACCATTAATAGCTTTGCAAGAAAATGAGAGATAGATAATGGTTGGATATAAGAGTACTTCATTGACATTTGTTGAAATAAATTAATTTCCCTTGTGAATTGCTAAATCCTTAAAATACAACTTATAAAGAAAATTATATCAAAAGCAGCAACACAGTTAACTTCATTTTCAACATTTACATTTCAAATTCAGAAGTGGTTTCTCCAGACCCATGGAATTTGTTTGAGTTCTTTGACTGTGCCAACACCAAACATACCTAAAGAAAACAAATGTACCTTTTTCCATTCGTTAGTAATAGTCTCCAGAACATGAGTGGGTATCACTAAAAATGCTGATTTTTTTTAACAAAATTGCGTAATAAATGTGGGTGCATTACCGCATTTATTCATAAATGTATTCATTTATTTCATTGTGTGCCAGGTTATTTTCAAATGTGGCTCCTCCCTGTGCTAGGGTAGTTTCAACATCTTGGTGTCAAATTGAGTTCTGTGTCCATGTCAACAACAAACTTTAAACATTTCTTCATCATTTTGAGTCTCCATTACATGGGGAGGTATCACTAAAAATGCTAAACTTTGCTCAAAATCGTGTAATTTAGAAGAAATAAATGCGGCTACAAATCTGGTGGCACTACGCTGCCTAGCGGCCCGAGAGCCACCGTATAGCGGCCTCTGGTGGAAAAAATGGTTCTGCAGACGGGTAAATGGAAGGGGTATACATATTAACATATTATTAAATTGTGACTTTGTGGGGCACTGGCAGCATTGTGGAGGAAGGCTAATGCTATCAAAAGTGAGTGGTTGTTCAATTTGAGTGACGATAGAGCGTGCAGCTGTTTGTATGTGTTCACAAAGTTAGCAACGTGATCTCATTCCCATCGCAAGGTGCAAAGATTGCATCGCAGGTGTTCAGTCTTGACAGTAGGGGGGGGGCTTGTTGTGTGTTCACCGCCACCTCTATTTATACTCACTTGCTCGTGGCATTGTTGTTTTTAGCAGGCTTTCATCTTCCTCACCCATCTCCTACCTTTACTTAACTGGCTCCGGTTGCTTCCGTGGAAGTTGTGTTAAATAACAACTTGGTCCTAACGGCCCCCGCTGTCTGTCTACCAATTGCATCTTGGATTAAGCACATTTTTCTTGAAATAAGAGACGACTGGACCATGCACTCGGGGATAATGTAAGGAAATATGAAAAACAGGGTTCCACTTGAGGCACTCCTCAGAAACAGAGATGGCCAAAGTACCCATATTTCTTACTTGAGTAAAAGAAAAATACATTTGCACATACAACTTTCAGATTACTAAATATTGATCCAAATATCAACAAGAAAAGTACATGCTCTGACATTTACTCAAAAGTATTTTGAAAAAGTCAAAAGTGCAGGCTCTGAAATGTAGTCAAATGTATTTTCGGGGCTCGTCGTGGCAGAGTGGTTAGAGAGTTAGCCCCCCAGACTACACGTTGAGCAGTGCCACAGGTTCTCACACCCTCTCCGTTTTTTTTGCAATGTCTCTTCTGCAGTGACTCTTTAGACTGCAGACTGCAGTGACTCTCGATTAAATGCTGTCACCATCTCTCTTAATAATGAATGAAAAACGGCGCTGACGGCCAATAAAATTACTTAAAAATATGAAATATATTTTTTCCAAAGTAAAAAGTAGTGAAAAAAAGAAAAAATAGCTGATTATGTCAGGAAACAAATATTTCTTAGAATATTAGTGCCTACATGTATGTCACATGTAGGCAGTGGTGTTTACATAATGTTGAATTACCTAGTGTTAATAGTTTTTGTAAATCAGTGTCGTTGCACAAACAAAATATGAATAGTAAATAGTAAAGAGTAGTACTTATAGTTGTGTTGAAAATGTACAAGTCATCAGAGGAATAAATACTTCTAAAAATACTAGTTACTTGAATGTACTTAAGTATTTGTACTTCATTACTTGTCATCTCTCCTCAGAACACTCAATATCAGATGTACTGTATGGGCAGTGTAAGTGACACTGGCAACGCTATAATTGCCGCTCTCAGTAACAGCAAATTCATTCTCTGCCATTTGGAGGATGTCGCTCACTAGACAGATGCATGTATAATTTAATTTCATTTATAATTGGTTTTATAATGGAGTCTAATACTTTTATAGTTGCTTCTATAGTAAATTGTTGTATAATCACACAATTGTGAATTTGAATGCTTTTCTATTATCTGTCTTTATTTTTTCACTTCCATTCCTGTCTGCTGTGCCTCCCTGTGTCCCTTATCCATATGGGCCCTGAGTCTGAAATGAATAGGTGTTAGTATAATTTAGCTCCATAATTGTTGTGTTTCAACAATTGTCATTGAAAATGCTGGTTAATGGCTTGTATCGCTTCCCATGTGTAGGAGTGTGGTGCGTGTAGTGCATGTAGTGCAGTTTGATTTTGGGCTCAATGGGTTATCTGCTGACAACATTTTTGTAGTGGACACTTCAACTTCACTTCTTCCAACATCTCATCTCTGTGGCCTGAATTCGTCTCTCTAGTTTTTCCATTAGGGTCCATGTCTCACAAGCGTACTGAAAGACTGATGTCACAAGTGAGGGAACTCATCAGTCTGATCTTTGAGCTGCTGGGAATATTCTTGTCTTGCCAAATTGTCCTTAGTTTTGCCAGAGCCGCTGATGTTTGTGCAATCCTGCTGATGATTTCAGCTGATGACCCCTGACTCTGATCTCCTTGGTGATCCCTTTGGTGTTGTTGGTCATCAGTTAAGTTTTTTCTGCGCCATATGCAAAAGAGGTTTTGTACAGCTGTTCTACCAGGTTTGCAAGTTCTTCCTCATTTCCTGATAGCCCATCGATGTCATCTGCAAATCGTACGTTTGTGATTGTTATGCCGCCAGTGGTCACTGACTTTGGTCAAGACCATCTTCCATGATTCTCTCAAGAAAGAGGTTGAAGAGGGCCAGCGAGAGTAGGCACCCTTGTCTCACTCCAACTGTGATCCTGTGGTATTTTAGCTAGTAATGTTGTAAAGGGAATAACGTTCTAGGTTCCTGAGCAATGTCTTCTCTTTTTAATCCATTAAGAATGATGCGCTTGGTGACCAGCTGACACAGTTGTTAAATACACTGGTCTCTATTCGCAGTTAGGTAACAAGATAAGGGGGTGCACCTCAGTGTGGTGGAAGCGCTGAAGTTTCTGTTCGCTCCAGCAGCGTTTCGCGCCATGGTGTCCTCGTCATGTCCAATTTTTGTTTCGGTAATTTGGCACCCTCGGTCAAGAGACTCAATCCTGTAACAATGAATGAAGAACTAAATTTGTGTTCTCTCTGCCCCAGCAGGACAGGATCCATGCCGAGGAAGGTGTTTTGACTATCGCCGTCCTGACGCTGTCCGACACGGGAATGTATCAGTGTGTAGCTGAGAACAAACACGGAGTGGTGTATTTCAGCGCTGAACTCATGGTCTTGGGTAAGTTGTGCACGAACATACACACACATCTCATAATAATAATAATAATAATAATAATATTTTTTTCTATTTATATAGCGCCTTTCAAAAAACCCAATGTCTCTTTACAAAGAAACAAACCAAACATGTAAATCAGAAAAATGAAAACGTGAAAAGGTAGCTATCACGTGAAAAGGGAGGTAGCTATCTAATATGGCTTGGATATGGTGACATCACGGCTTGCGGGGAGGCAGACATTTTGGGAGCTGCACGTACGGTGAAGTATACCTTACCACTTCATGTCCATTGTTTTGGAGTAAATGGAAAGCAAATGAAATGTAGTAATGCTATCGATCGCCAGCAGATAGCAGCCTACTCCTATGGAGAAATCAATATTAGATTGAGAGTTTTAAACTGTCAATCTTATGCAAATATCGCTCTTTGCCTGTTCGTGTTACCGCGATGCGGCAGCCAAAATGTGTACAGCCCCTAAGCCGTGACATCACCATGCCCAAGCCCTATTGGGTAAAGTGTGGTGGGCGCAGTAACAGCAAAAGATCTGTCACCAAATGTCTTTAATTTAGTCCTCCGAGAGGTGAAGAGGACGCCAGCATCTGAGGACCGCAGGCTACGGGATGGGATGTGATGATGAAGGAGATCAGACAGATACTGAGTCTCAGAGTAGTGGTCTCTCAAAACGGCTACGGTGCCACAATGGAGAAAAACAACAGAGACGGAGAATGGCGTCCGTTGAGGTGCATACGTGAGCACTTTTGAATCCAACTAAGGTCAAATTCATTGCATTTTGAATCGGATCGGAACAAAAGAACCGGGTGTATAGGTCGCTAATTACGGTCGCCAACTGCAGGAGTCATTTGGTAGTCTCAGGAAACGTCTGCGTGAACCCAAAACAAGGTTATGATGATGTAGTCCAACATGATGCAGAATTAATTACAGAATATTTTTAAACTTGTTCCAAATGTGTTTGGGGTTTTGTTGGGAGGTGGCATCTCAGCGACTCAGCTGTGTTTTTTCCAGCCAAAATGCTGGAAATACCCAGGACGCTATGTGTCCTGGGTATAAACCGCTCATACTTAACTACGAGGGTTTAGCTGACCGAAACAATGGCAAATATTCCCAAACCACATGAATATTGTGCTGATTCCTTAACAACATGAAGTACAGTGTTAATAAGTTCAATTAAAACCCACTGATAGAGCGCAGACCAGTGGATATTGCATTGACTCAAATGACACGAAACATTGTATCTTGAACTCATCAACTTTTGAGCTGTGCAATCTGGTATATCATTATCACTAATTTGCTATGCCATGAGATTTTATGATCGTCCCAGCCCTATACAGCAGGTATATTCCTTGAAAGAAACTGTTGATGGGAGTGGATGCGTTCCATGGATATACATTTAGCAGTCAGAGATGACTGCATACGGCTAGTTTTTGTTTTTTCTTTTCTTGGAAGCTGAGCAAAGTCTGTTCCCCGCTGCCGGTAAATCAGCAAATCAATAAATCCATTCACGTCTTCAGTGTCTGGACGCAGAGAGAGAGAGAGACAGCCGGATAAATATGTCTCCCTGTTTGTGTGATGCGTGCCAACATGGTCTTATTTTTGCTCGAGGCTAACACTGGTTATAGTGGCCAGCAAGCAAAGTTATTGCTGCCATCAATTTATGCAGGCAGTCGGACAGTGAAAAGCAGACTCATTAATTCCACTTGCCGGGTTCAATTTAAATCACTTTCATTCGTTTCAGTCAAACTTCCAGACATTTATTAATATGACGTATGATGTGTGCCTCAGCCTTGACAATAAGAGTTGACGATGAAAGAGGAAGACTAATTACAAACACATTAATAACTTGTCCTCACCATATTTGTTTGGATATGATATGTTTCCTTTATAAGCGGATTTATTTCTGTGGCAGTGAGGTTATGAGATTGCTTTGCTGGTTTAACAGCCGGTGCAGCTCATTTGTTTTATTTGTTAAGGAAAGTGAGCAATGTTTGCCACACAGTGTGCAGTGGAATACTAGGATATAGGCAGTGTTGTACCCGGACGTGCTCAAAGAACACTAGTTCATGAATTCCTTCATATTTTAGGTGCTTGATGCTTGATGTAGTTGTGAATGCACTCTTTTTTGAGGTTATTGAACAGAGCTGTACTCTCGTTCAGAATTTGTTAATAGCAGATTTGAAAAGCCTTCTGAGCAAAAACACACAGCAATAAAGTAAAAACACAATGTTAAGATGGTTAAATATTGTCTTTTGTTCTGGCTGTATACCGTCAATGCTCTTGGCAAATTATAGCTGACAAACAAAAAAACGGGAAAAAAGGACAAAAACGTTAATTTCGCGGAACCACCTGTTCATAGTTTAAAATTATGATCTTTGAACGATGAACGGACAAATTCATTTTACAAGGACTGAACTGTTGCAACTTCATGTTGCAAGTGAACTGTCCCAACACTGTATATAGGCAGAACAAGCACTTTAGACGACTTAAGCGGACAGTTCCGGTAAAATGTTTATCTTGAATTCGACTTCCGGTGCCACTTTCCTGTGTTTTTACTTATTTTTTAACTCGTCTATGCAGTGGAAGCACACGCTTACTGCATTATTAAAAAAGGATGGTGGTAACTTGTGGTGTGCTAATCCACACCCACATGTTGTGATGTGTATCTGTCCCACAAACTCATGATATAATAATTTATGCAACCCATTCCTTTTACTCATCCGTGTCGGACTTACAAGTGAGGGGTTGTAAATATCGGTATTATATTCATCATCAATATAGATTCAAAATGGTGAGGGAAGCGGAGTCGATAATGGGTAATGGGTCAAAGAGTGAGCTGTAGTAAGCAGGTTCTGAAGTGGTACTTGGGTCAACTATGATGACTTGCACAGGCTGCGCTTCAGGCGCCGGAAGTGGGTTTCAAAAGGGCAGGACAAAATGTCAGCATTTTATTTTTGGCCCATAAAGCCGTCTTTGGTGTGTTGAGGTACCGACACTATGTTTGTAAAATCACGTACAATGTGCATCTTTAGACTAACACGACAAGCTAAGAAAATATTATTTCCTGACATAAGCAGCCAATTTTTTGTCTTTTTATTTTTGAAAATATTTGTGCGTACATTTCAGAGTCTGTAATTTTTACTTCCCAAAACACGTTTGAGCATATTTCAGAGCCTTTACTTTTTACATTGACATAAATAGATCAGTACTTACTTACTCAAGTTATTTTTGTCCATGTGTTTTAGTTTTATTCAAGTAATAAATCATAAATAAAATCGTAATTTTACCAACCTCTAGTTTGGTAGTTTAAAGGTTGCTAAATGTTTATGAAGCATTATCTTTTTTGCTTCTATTCGGGAATCCCAATGTTGGCATCAAATTCCCCGGATGGCGTGGTATTAAAAGCTTGTGCAGTGTGTAGTGTGCATGGTAAAGGTCACCTGTCTGTGGTTTTAAAGGTTGTGAGGATTATTGGATAATGGGGTCGAGGGGCAGAGCCGGCAGCACGGTCAAATATACTTTTCAATTTTTATGAGAGCGCCATTTTTTCCTCTGTCCACAGCCAGGATGATGCATGGGATGAGATCTGTGTGTGACTTTATCATTTCCCCTCCGCAGATGAATTGGCCGATAGACGTTTTTTTTCCCCCACTGCTCTGTTCTTCAGAGATGTATCACCGCTGGTCTCTTATGTATATTCTACTCAGAACGCAGTGCCAAAAAGGCTTTTTCCATTTCAATCCGTTTCTCTGTCTGTGTGTGCGCCTGTGTAAGTATTTGTATGTGTGTGTCTGTGTGTGTCTGTGTGCCTGTGGGTTTGTGTGTGTGTGTGTGTGTGTGTGTGTCGTTGCTTTCAATGCTCTTGGGTGCCTGTGTGTGCATGCAGGCATTAATGCAAAAGGCAATATTTTTGGGGCGCGAAGCATTATTTCATACCTGTAAAATGTGACATTGATATTGTGCACCAAGGAATCCCTATCCATGTAAGCATTCTTCAACAAATTGCTTGACTGAAAAATTACCAGATTATTTTGTATTCCAGCAAATACAAAATGTGCAAAAATGCAACACACATCAGGGTTCTTGTTTAAGTAATAAAAATCCACATATCCATCCATAGATGACTGTGCCAGTTGGTGTCACAGTTTGCGGAATACACATTGGATCATCTCCCAAACATCACAGAACATCTAACTCTTTCTCCAATGACAAGACTGGATGTATAGCCATGTATGTCCTTGGACGGCTGGCCCAAGGACAACAGACTAAGCTACTCGAACAAACAAGCTACTTGATCCACAAGAAAAACAGATTAAACTTGTTTCTAGCTGAGCATCCCTTAAAGGACGGCATCTATGGTCAAACGAATACAACAAAAACATGATAGGGTGCCCTAAATTAAACATGCGTATTAAGATCACAAACACAGAACACTTTACAGGTGGGCGCGATGGAAAAACCTAAAGCAACCAGAATTTTGACATGTGGGACAAGACCACAAAGATCACCTGTAACCCTGCCAACAGGAAAACAACAAGTAAAACAGGAACTACATGACCACGGTGGAAAAAACACTGGATGTTAGCCCGGGGATCTAAGTTAACCCCAGCGAAAACACGGGGCCTTTGCATATCCGGAGTTGTGTGAGGCCTGGGTATCTTGATTTGTCTTTGGCTCTAGTTGGGAAGCGTTTTTGTTGGATACCCTGGGGTAAATCTTAAAATAAAACTAAAGCAGCTCAATATATAACAAAAATCTCAACACAAGGGAT
Source organism: Bregmaceros cantori (assembly GCA_900302395.1). Lineage (NCBI taxonomy): Eukaryota > Metazoa > Chordata > Actinopteri > Gadiformes > Bregmacerotidae > Bregmaceros > Bregmaceros cantori. The sequence goes on from OMKY01252881.1 coordinate 11,730, forward strand.
CTAAGTTAACGCATGCCCGAACTAGGAAAAAGTAACCAAAGGGAACACTAATTTTGGCAAAGTCACAATACACACGTGGGATCTAGTACACCTCACATAAGAACACATTAAAGAGCCAAAAAGTGACATAGTCACAGAGTCTGCAGTGAAATAGCTGTAGACTCTGGGAACTGCAGCCTCTGCAGATCGCAACCTAGAATTCTCAGTGGACATCCAGAATTGACTTGGTTGGAATATTGAATTCGTTTTTTCACCTTTCTGACAACAGAATGAGTGAATGCATGAAAAAAAGCAATGGAACTCTGTTATACAAGGGCCGGCTGTAGCTCATTTGGGAGGGTGGCCGTTTCAATGACTGGAGGGTTGAAACCTGAAAGGTTGATGGTTCGACGGCCCTGACAGGGTTCAAGCCAGAGTGTCCTTGACAAAAATATCGGGGATCTCTTTTTGCGTGTAGGTTGCATATTCCACATCAAAATATACTCACCTCCATGCCATCTGATCTCCCTGCACAGTGACCTCATAATGCTTAATTAAACAGGAATTATAAAGAACATTGTATCAAGAATTGACAAAATAAATGTATTTGTCCAAATAGAGCAGCCCTTAGGACACTTACAGTAGTAGTTACAGTTTTACTATGGTTGACGGAAATTTGTTCAGTAACAACAACAAGTCGACTTGTAGTATAAGGACAAAGAAATCATGGAATGCTTTAAATGAGGACATTTCCTGGGGAAGATTGTTGCCGGAGATGCGCAAATCCAAATCAGGGATTGTCCCTGATTTGGAAGAGGACGTCTGGTGACCCTACGGAACATGCATAATTCATTTTTTTTTTCATATGTGGCAATCACCTTCCATATCCTGGCTGTGTCTCGTCCTACAGCGTCTCCCCCGGACTTCACAGGCAATCTGCTGCGCTCTCTGCTGAAAGCCAAGGCCGGCTCCACCGTGTCTTTGGAGTGTAAGCCCCAGGCCTACCCCTTGGCCAGCATCCTGTGGAAGAAAGGAAACCTCCCCATACACACCAATGACAGGTCAGGCACCAACCATGGAGGCACTGGGCACACAGCATGTACGAGTTTGCTTTAAAATTAAATCTTATTTGAAATAAAGAATTTTATCATTAAAAGATGTTTTATTTTATTTTGTGAGTAACGTACAGATCACCTTGGGTGATTGTGATTATTATAATTTTACTTTTATGAATATCATTTCTTGAATTGTATTAAATATATTAAATACAGGGGTCCGCGTTGGCCAAGTGATTATGGACACCGCATGTAACGCGACCCCATTCATGTTAGTCTACTGCAGCGTCCGCAGTGTCGCGAGTTCGACTATGCTCGTCGACTTGTCTGCAATGTAAACCCCCGATCTCTTCAACTCAGTTTCCTACTAATCCTATCCAATAAAGATGGAAAAACGGCGCTGACGCTGGAATAAATAACTTGAAAAGAAAAAATAAAAATTATATATAGCCATCTTGAATTCAGCCATCTTGGAAATCTCATCAGTTCATGAACCTACCGGATTCATCATGTACAGGCAGCGTCGCAAGTTCTCCTCCCCTCGCCGACGTTTCTGCAAAGTGTTCCCCTGATCTCTCTCATCCTACTTTCATC
>OMKY01252882.1:0-11846 GCA_900302395.1 Bregmaceros cantori
AGAGTCGTTTAGGCCCCCCTGCAGTCGTTTAGGCCGACAGAGGAGTCTTTTAGGCCAAAGGGAGCAGTCGTTTAGGCCCCCCCTCCAGTCGTTTAGGCCAGGCTACCTGAGCAGAAATCTTTATTATTGTACATTCGTTATTATAAGATATAAGTCAGCTCTACTGGTCTGTCTGGGTAGCCTACATATCTATGGTAAATTATTTAATAACCAACTTTAGTGTGGAAACATTTTTTTTTATAAATGCATTAATTATTTGGGGTTTATTATATTATAATTATTTAGACCAGGGAAGCAATTGTACACGCCCCAGCTATTGCGGAAATTATGTGATCAGGATTCCAAAAATATTGTCCAACGAATGTGGTGTTTCAGATCAGTCACCCTTTCGATGACAATGTGATGCTTATCTTATAAATCACTATTTTAATGCTCAGAAACCGTGCGAATCTAACAGGCTTCTAAATAATTACAGCATTATTGTCCAACGAATGTGGCAATGCGGATGCTTACATGACAATTCGATGCTTAATAACAAATTATTAGGTATTAATAATTATTGTCCAACGAATGTGGTGTTTCAGATCTGTCACCCTTTCGATGACAATGCGATGCTTATCTTATAAATCACTATTTTAATGCTCACAACCCGCGCAAATCTAACGGGCTTCTAAATAATTACAGCATTAGCCTATTGTCCAACGAATGTGGCAATGCGGATGCTTACATGACAATTCGATGCTTATCTTATAAATCACTATTTTAATTCTCACAAGCCGCCGCGCCAATCGCGAGTCTAACGGGCTTCTAAATAATTATTCCAAATAATTAATGCATTTATAAATCACCATTTATTAAAAAAAATGTTTCCACACTAAAGTTGGTTATTAAATAATTTACCATAGATATATGTAGGCTACCCAGACAGACCAGTAGAGCTGACTTATATCTTATAATAACGAATGTACAATAATAAAGATTTCTGCTCAGGTAGCCTGGCCTAAACGACTGCAGGGGGGCCTAAACTACTCTGGCCTAAACGCCAGGGGGCCTAAACGACCTGTATCCTGTGAAACTGTCGTACTAGCTTGGTGTCTTTTCCAAGGGCTCAATGGCCGGCAGAGCTAGGATGCTTAAATGGCCTGGGCCCATTGTGTTGCAGCTGTAACCCGCTTTAAGCAGGAGAAGCTCCTGCATATGTAGCTCCAATCATTGCCACTAAAGACAGTGGGACACCCTCAGTACAACTGAGGGTTTCCAATTCCATGTCTTTCAGGAACAGCAAGACATCACACAGCCTTACCCTGTTGCTCTGCAAGTCGTGGTTTGAATATAGAACTTGAGGCTCAGACCTCAGTCTCCCTGAATCAAAGTGCTGGCCATAACTTTTCAGTACACTCTGAAATGCCTCCTCTGGAAACACTTGTCTTGACTCATCAATTTCAAAGTGTGTGTGTGTGTGTGTGTGTGATGAGGCAAGTCAAAAATAAAAAAGGCTGTCAGTAACTAAGTTATAGTAACTATGTTAATTTGATTTTTTTAATGCATTACTTTCCCCAAAGCAATAATCAGATAAACTACTACACAAAAACATACTTTGTTCAATACCACTGCTCATTTACCTTAAATGTATTTTATTTCAATTATTTGTTTCAATAATTTTATACAATTTTTTGTACTCTGCATATGTGACAAGTCGTTTAAAAACTTTCATTTTCATCGTTTGTCCTGAACCAAGTTAAAAGGAAGTTAGAATTTACCACTTAGCAGTGGAAATAAAAGACTAACCACTGCAAACTAACTTGGTTCTGGGGACAAAAAGAATAATATGAATAATAATAATATAAATATTGTAGTTGAGCTAGTATTTCCCAGTATACTAGCCCAACTATCCATCTGATCAAAAGGCAAGTGGAGAGATGTCGGACGTGACACAGGTTGAAGGTGCATCCAGACGTTCTGGAAGTTTAATCAGAAAACACTTCGATATATACAAAGATGAATTCAGGCTTTTAGCCAATCACAGCATCACAGCACATTGAACATCCAATTAGAACACAGGACTGTATGAAGGACTGTATGATAAACCAATTGCATTGCAGCACTTCTGGGCGATCAAGGAAAGTGAGATGGTTTCCGAAACGAAACGTAACTTGCTAGATGGAAAACAAGCCAGCATTGTCCTATTTTGAAGATGCAGGTGTCTGCTAGCTAGCCATTGGAATGTAGGGAGGTTAGCACTATGGCCCACAGTTGATAAGGAGGACCACTTAGTATTGAGGCTTTGTCAAACTTGTGGTCGGCGAGCCAGTGGAATGAGGAGATGTATATATATATATGTAAATATATAAATATATGTAAATATATTCTTTATGCATAACTATAATATTTCTAACAGTAACATTGTCCCTAACAATTTCAATTGATGTTTTTCTTTTTTTTTTTCTTTTTTCAATTTTGTTTTGTCGAGTTTTTAATCATTAATTTTTAATAATTTTAATAATTAAATGTATTATTATTATTAATTTAATTAATTGCAACATGGCATCCTAAGGAACCATGGAATTGCGAAAAAGTTTGTGTAGGACAGTTAGAGGATTTACTTTGCATCATCTGATCCCACCCTCTGTCTCCCTCCCAAAATTCGTCTTAGGACTGTGAGGATCCCAACCCTCTGATCCGAGCTCTAGCTGTGCGTACCATGGGCTGCATCCGCGTGGATAAGATCACGGAGTACCTGTGCGAGCCCCTCCGGAAGTGTCTGAAGGACGAGGACCCGTATGTCAGGAAGACGGCGGCCGTGTGCGTGGCCAAGCTCCACGACATCAACGCTCAGATGGTGGAGGACCAAGGCTTCCTCGACTCGCTTCGTGACCTCATCGCCGACTCTAACCCCATGGTGAGCTGGGATGCCACTTTGTGTATACTCTGTTGCATTGATTAGGTTGTGATACAATTTGCTTTTTGGGTCTTCATTACTTTGAATGTATCATATATGTAAAAGTGTAATGCATTAACAATAAACCACAATTTTACAGTTTCTTACTGACAATTGTTTTGTCAACCATTGTGTATTCTTATTACCCCTGAACATTGTTATGCCACTTCGCAACATTTGGCAACAATGAATGGCAAATGTCTAAGGACTAGACTCCATTTTGTGCTGCGACTTGATCTGAAAACTTCCTCTGTGGTTAGTGGTACCTCTGAGATGTTCTGTCAAAAATCAGAAATCACAGAGATCCGCAAATCCATTTAATGCCATCATAATAATAATCATATATATATATATATATCTATATCTCATATAATAATATCAAGCCAGACAAAATCTATTATACATGGTTCGTCATATTTCACTATCTCTGCTTGTAGCAGAATGAGCATCAACATGGGTCATCCTTTTCAACGACGTGATGTGGTTTTGGACTGTTTTAATTTTCTCGCTTTTGTTCAATTTACGCATTCAAGGCTATTTAAGACTACGGGCAGTATGTAAGTGTTGATGTGTAGTGGAATTGGCTTTTAAGCTGGTGTTTGTTCTTTTGTAATGCAGCTCAGCCTAGTGCTGGGTCTATGTTTTACGGCTCTAGAGCCTTTATTTGCGGCCAGACAAATTGTGTTACTTGTTTTAATGTTTTATTGAGTGATGGAGGGGAGAGGGGGGGTATAGATGATTGAATACCCCCATATTGGCCTAATGCATTCCCCTTCTCCGCCCTCTTCTTAGGTCGTGGCCAATGCGGTTGCTGCTCTGTCCGAGATCAGCGAGTCTCACCCCAATAGCAACCTGCTAGACCTCAACCCCCAGAACATCAACAAGCTGTTGACTGCCCTCAATGAGTGTACGGAGTGGGGACAGATCTTCATCCTGGACTGCCTGTCCAACTACAACCCCAAGGACGAGCGTGAGGCCCAGAGGTGGGCAGCCACATTCGCTCAGCAGTCTTTAGATAGATGGCGCTCATTTGCACACTGTTACCAAAAGGTGTTCCAGATGACCTTAGGTGTTATCTAGAACCCCCATTCTTGACCAGGTGTCCAAGGACCCCTAGGGTTCCGCGGGACACCCGATGGGGTCCCCGGAGGAATTACCGCTTTAAACCGGGGGTGTGCAAAAGGTCTGAACGTGCATAATATGAATTTACCACGATACAGCCTTCCTGGTTGCAGTAAGTGAATTTCTCAAGAAATGAAACGACACTGGCAGAGTTTCATAGTTGAATACCACCAAGATAAACCAACACATTTTTCCCAGCAGTTTAAAGTGATACTATGCATTTTTCCACATTATTCCAAATGCGACTGCCGTATTATCAAGCTGTTGATACGAAAAATTGTCTGACGCGCGCTCTGTGGTCCCTGAGAAAAGTGCGGCCGGACGAGATTGTCATCATGCGCAATGATGTTGTTCCAGTGTCCGTGTCGCACACAGATACATGCAGCAATAGTGCAGGGGAACGTCAACTTATACGGTTGGCGTTAGATCGGATACCCATCGTGTTTAAATGCCCTGTGTGGCAAGTGCATTGCAGCGGTTCTGCCATGTGGAATGGCAGAACCACTCGACTCGAAAAAACTTGCATACTATTTTATTTTTTATTTGTTCTGTTTGCTCAAACATGTGAAAACAGAAAAGTGTGTTTTATATCCTTTAATTTGACTTTAATTTTAAAAATATATATATTTTTTGTTATGTACATTTAAAATATGAGTTAAATCGACTTGATTTTATTGAATCTATTTGAAAGTAATCCAAAAGTAATCCGTTACGTTACTTTTAAAATTGGGTAACAGGATTACGTTATGGATTACAATTTTCAATGAGTAAATTGCGACTGTAACGGATTACTAAAATGTTCAACCGTATTGCCATTACCGAGTACTACCGTTTTTGTTTTTTTACTATAATAGTCAATGAATGCTCATATTTATTGTAAATGTATTAACAGATTGTAAATATAACATTTGCATTGCAATTAAGAGTCCTGTACGATTATTTAATCAATCAGTCAGTCCACTCTACTAAACGCAACTACAAAGGTAGAAAAAAAAAATGTTTTATGTTGGGGCAAAACCAAGCAGCTTTATTTAGAGATTTTTAACAACTGTAATGTATTCATACTTCTCCATCGATTTATCAGTAAGACAACTCAAAATGTAGAAAAAAAATGCAGAGAATTCGGGACGGTTCAAAAAGTTTTTCAGGACGGTTTCAGGACGGTTGTGAAAAAAGTTAATTTCAACCCCTGCGTAACATATTTGGATATTTCTGTATAAAGAACAGAATAAACACGTGTCTCACCCCCCTCCCTCCTTCCTTACCTCTGTATAAAGAACAGAATAAAACACGTGTCTCACCCCCCTCCCTCCTTCCTTACCTCTGATAAAGAACAGAATAAAACACGTGTCTCACCCCCCTCCCTCCTTCCTTACCTCTGATAAAGAACAGAATAAAACACGTGTCTCACCCCCCTCCCTCCTTCCTTACCTCTGCACCAAAAAACAGCATCTGCGAGCGCGTGACGCCCCGCCTCTCCCACGCCAACTCGGCAGTGGTGCTGTCGGCCGTCAAGGTCCTCATGAAGTTCCTGGAGCTGCTGGCAAAGGATTCGGACTACTACAACACCCTGCTGAAGAAACTATCCCCGCCGCTGGTAACCCTGCTGTCCGGGGAACCCGAGGTGCAGTACGTGGCGTTGAGGAACATCAACCTCATTGTGCAGAAACGGTATGTTGTTGAATGTATGCATGATCTATCTTTGAAGCACCAAACATTTAAATGCTAGAAAATGTTCACTTACGGTTTCAAGATCCACCAAAGATATCTTGACACAATGCTAAGATGATGATCTCCACTTTGAGAATTGTGTGAAAAATTGCGATTTACATTCTCTTCATCTTCAAAATCTGTCTCTTGACATCTTTGACAGTCAATGTGTATATCTGGGGGAAATCATTTTAATTTTTATTTTTTTTTGTGTATTTTCTATTCCTGGATTAAATCTTCTTTTCTTCTGTACAATCACAGCACACATGAGATAACACTTTGAAGGATGTCAATTGTCAAGCCTTAAAATTTGATGTTTATATTCCCTTCTTTCCTGCATATATAAGGCCTATATCATGGTACAAGGTGTGGGTTATGGTGGGAATAACGCATGGTTGAGCAGCCTAATAAAACCTGTGGAGTGCTCAAAGTAACGCCCTTTCTTCATGACAACATAGGAATACACGCATGGATACATGAGATTGATGTTGGCGCCCATGATGTTGTCATATTTGATGATCTTCAGGAATGGAATGGTGGGCTCTGCCAGAAATAAGAAATCTCTTGAACAAGCAAGGCATGCATTTTAAAACGTTTACTGTTCTTGGTGTCCATTGGTACAGGCTGACCAGATAAGTCATTTGTTTTGTGTCATCCCTTTTTGTAAGATCAAAATGTTTTGTGTACCCCCTGTTGTTGACTTTGATGCAACAAAATGCTCTGTCCACTTGTTGATATCCGCACTATTTGCAATGTGTCTCTGCAGGCCTGAGATCTTGAAGCAGGAGATCAAGGTCTTCTTTGTCAAGTACAACGACCCCATCTACGTGAAGCTGGAGAAACTAGACATCATGATCAGACTGGCCTCCCAGGCAAACATTGCACAGGTACCATCACCGGATTAGCCTTGCAACGAATCGCCACGCATTGCACACAACTATATGGTCCTTTGGGTCTGGATCAACGAGAAAGACAAGTTAGTCGCCCAAATTGGGGTGTGCCAAACAGTGCCCGGTTAAGGCCTTGTTCGAATCAAGCCGTGGGCATCCACTTGTCACGCCTACTGCGCAGTGATTTGCTAACTTTATTTGGTGTAACTTTATTTCGAGCCTGCTTAATCCAGACCAAATGATCGTTCCAGTTGTGTGTGATGCGTGGACGATTCATTTATTCTGGCTTACCAGGCTATCACCGGATATGTCTCCAAAAACACATGTCTCCACGGATCCTTGGGTTTTCTATTCTACAAGCTGTCACTGTATTCTTCGATCTTCGATATAATGAAGTTATGAACCATTATTTTGTTGTTGCTGATGTTTTTTTATGATACCAAAGGAAATATCATAATTCTCTTTGCCTCAAGCAATGCATGGTAACTTGCAAGATGTTATTATATTGTAATAGCAGTTGTATAACATACTGATAAAATGTACTTTTTCACGAACATACACTCTCCCTATAGCATTTCAAATAGTCAAACTATTAAACTATCAAATATCTTGGGAATTGAATGAATACAGTAATTTTGCTTACTGTAAATTGTTCTTAAGTCCATGTACTGAAGTAGAAAAGTACAACAATGTCCAAAGCACATTTTCCAGTGTGATTCACAATACCGCCCTCTTTGGGTTGGTGCACTATTTATACGGTCCAAAGCACCTGGCAATCTGTGGAATGAAAGTAAGTAAAGTAACAACGGCGAGGCTTCTTGATAATGGAGTAAAAGTATTTTTTCTCTCCCTATATTGTAGTTAAATAACAGTACAAAGTTACAACTAAGAAAAGTACAGATACTGCCAAACAACACTTTATTCTAGTACTTGGGTTTCTGTACAAGGTTTTGTAATGGTGTGTAATTATTGAGGATGAGTACTAGACATGAATTCTAAGAATATATAATTGACAAATTTACTTCATCAAGATTATCCCATTAAACAGAGATTATGAAATCAATAGCATTCTGTCTCATTTTGTCATCATTAATATATATACATATATTTTCTTTGTTTCAATTTGTCACTAACAATCTATGTCATGTTTCTCTGCAGGTTCTGGCAGAGCTGAAGGAGTACGCCACAGAAGTGGACGTGGATTTTGTTCGGAAGGCGGTCCGAGCCATTGGCCGCTGTGCCATTAAAGTGGAGGTAGGTGTATGGCTGTGGACTTAACCTACTTCCTGTTGCTGGGAGTGTTTTCTAGTGTTTATCAATCTCTCCCTTGTCCAGCAATCGGCTGAGCGCTGTGTCAGCACTCTGCTGGATCTGATCCAGACCAAAGTCAACTATGTGGTGCAGGAGGCCATCGTGGTCATCAGGGACATCTTCCGCAAATATCCCAACAAGTGAGTACTGAGCTTGAATGTTTGTTGACCAGACACCTGAAAATCAACATGGTCGCCAGTACAGCTAATATTGACGCTCACTACTACTTAGTCGAGTACAAGTATCGGTGAGTGTAGTGCAATATAATTATCGGCATTGCACATTCTTGACAATACAGAACATCGGTATTGTCAATCGCACCCAAAATAACTAGTCTTTCTACGATAATGGTAGAAATATAGAAATAATTATTTCAATCTTTGCAACTTAGAAAATACTAAGCATTTTGTGCAAAATTAATATTTTGTTATGACTCAGAGGTGACCACTCCTTAGAATGACGAGTTTCAGTCAGTCTATCTGCAACTGTGTGCTCTGACTCTGAGGTTTGTTTTGTTATTATTGTTGTTGTTGTTGGTCCTACTGTGCATTTGTAATATAAATTCATGTCTTGTGTCTATGCATCTCCCCGGGCCTGTATGAACGATTTGATTGATTTGATCACTGTGGCTTGTTGTCCTTCTTCCTTATATTTTGTTGGTGCAATCAGTGTTATCAATAAAATAGTATAGATACTATTGTCAACAATTGTAAATGCTAATATATTTTTCTGCGAAAACCTTGGCTAACAGATACGAGAGCATCATTGCAACGCTGTGTGAGAACCTGGACTCCTTGGACGAGCCAGATGCCCGCGCTGCCATGATCTGGATCGTGGGAGAGTATGCCGAGAGGATCGACAATGCTGACGAGCTCCTCGAGAGCTTCCTGGAAGGTTTCCACGATGAAAGCACGCAGGTACGATTCTCCTGTCTAAGATTGATTGAATGTAGATCAAGCTCTTTCTTCAAAATGCTGTGTCATCAGGGACCGCAAATATGTAAACTGTGTCTTGTGACTCATCATCTTTCTGCTTTGAAATCGGTTAGATTGGAAAACATCTTCTTTTTAAATTGTTCACCAGTGCAAGATGACCAAAACCCCTAGGCACTGTCTTTTCCTGCACCAAGCCTTGAATGTTTCTTTCTTGTTTCCGTCGGTTTTCAGGTGCAGCTCACCCTATTGACGGCCATCGTCAAGCTATTCCTGAAGAAGCCATCAGAAACGCAGGAGCTGGTGCAACAGGTGCTCAGCCTGGCCACTCAGGTGAGGTCACACACCTGGACAAACGTTGAACGAAATGAGTGTGATTTCTTCTATATCGATATTTTCTTTCTTGTCAAAGCTATTAAGGGGAATCATCTTGTACGATTTACGAATAATTTATTCTTTCAACAAACATGTCCAAAAATCAGTAGTTCATTCCAACCTTCAGCATAACCAAAGTATAATACATTTAACCTGGACATTTTACTAACTATAGGCCAACCTAACTATTATTTTTTGTGAATAATCGATTGATATTATTACTTGAATTCTGAATGCCACTGAATCCCTCTGGGCACAGGAAATTCCTCGCATTTTTGTCACTTCAAATTAATCAAAGCAGTGAACGGGTTAGAGGAATTGTGGCTGTTTAGGTGACACAGTATACCTTTGAATGAAAATGTTAATCATAGGTCTTGAAGAACTAATATTAATATTATACGTGATGTGGGAATATAGATGGGTTGTTAAAGTGATTCAATCCCCAGGATTCTGACAACCCTGACCTGCGTGACCGTGGCTACATCTACTGGCGACTGCTGTCCACGGACCCCGTGACAGCCAAGGAGGTGGTCCTTTCAGAGAAGCCGCTCATCTCCGAGGAGACCGACCTGATCGAGCCCACGCTGCTGGACGAGCTCATCTGTCACATCGGATCTCTGGCCTCCGTCTATCACAAGCCGCCCAACGCCTTTGTGGAGGGGAGCCACGGCATCCACCGCAAACACCTGCCCATCCAGCACAGCAGGTTTTACTTTCCCTTCCATGTGCTGATGCTTTGTTTGTTGTCACTTTTGACTGTTGCCCTCTGGTGGCGAAACATGTTTCCCCTCGGGAATGAAACCATAACCTTACCATGTCGGCAGCGTTGGGAAGATTTTCTATACTTTAAAAATGAGTCATTATTGTAATCAGTAACTTAATCCCATGACCACATCTCTGAAGTAACGGCTTCAATTCTGTTAAACTCAATGAAGTCGTGCTGGCTCGGTACTGTAGTTGGTTAGCCCCATACACTCCTGTGCAGGTGGCTTAGTCTTGCAGTGCATGCAGAGATTGATCTCGTATACACATACTTATGCTGCAGGTCTGCTTCCCTGCTCTCTCGCTCTTACTCCCTGCACACTTAAGCCTGTGAATAAAGATAAAAATTGCGTTTGTTCACAAATTCACACAAATTCCCCTAGTCTCTCTCATCCCATGTTTGCACTAAACCTATTAATAAAATGTGAAAATGTTTATGCCAAAAAAGAAAAAAATAATAATACCTTTGATTACATGAAATCTGTTATCCAAACCTGTGTCTCATTGTTGAATATAATTTTCAGCCTCCATTGTGTAGTCTGTGATAAGTGAAAGGAAACCGTAACATAGTTTTGTGTCTGTGGCACAGCACGGAGACAGGGGAGAGTCCGGGCAGCGGGGGGCCGGTGGCTGCAGCCATGGAGCAGCCTCACGTCATCCCCAGCCAGGGAGACCTGCTGGGGGACCTGCTCAACTTGGACCTGGGCCCGCCTGTCAACGTGCCTCAGGTGTCATCCATGCAGATGGGGGCCGTGGACCTCCTGGGAGGGGGGCTCGACAGTCTGGTGGGTGGATCTTTTGAATTTGGCATTTGAAAATGTCTTTGTTGGTTCAGAAAGGCAAATAACAGAATTATGCACCACATATGGAGAAATGCAATGAATATTATTACATGTTATGCTTTCTTCCTTTTGACGGTTTAGAAACTACTTCTTGCTGCTGTTTTTAAATTTCCAGACTATGGCAATACATGCTCCTTATATAACAATAATGAGATGGTATTAGACAGTTGGTGGTCTAGACATTGTAGGCCATTCTGAATGATTGTTTTATACAAAACTTCAGGTCAGTTCTACTTTTTTAAGTAATTTTTAAGATTTACTTCAAATAACGGAGTACGCTACATTTATATCGCAAGCGTTACTGAGTACAAAAATAAACTAGCAGAAAACGTGTTCTGGTAATCCATTTGAATTAACGCATTAAATGTGTGTGTGTGTGTGTGTGTGTGCGCGGCTGTACACATGGGCTTGCCGGCGAATGCTACTCGCTAGGGGTGTTCGATCTTGTGAGTGCATATCACGATCTTATCACGATCTTGGATTTTTGTATGTATATATATATATATGTAGCACCCTCGTGATTTTGATGTTCTGTGTGTTCCATGTCGTCTTTAAATGTTGTGCTATTCGTGAGTTTTATGTGAGTGCATGTGTGTGTATCTGCATGTGTGTGTGTCTGTGTGTGTGCATGTGTCTGTGCGTGTGTGTGTGTGCATGTGCGTGTGCATGTGTCTGTGCGTGCGTGTGTGTGTGTGCAAGTGCGTGTGCGTGTGTATGTGCGTGTGTGTGCGTGTGTATGTGTGTGTGTGTGTGTGTGTGTGTGTGTGTGTGTGCATTTATCTGTGCATGTGTTTGTGCATGTATCTGTGCATGTATCTGTGCATGTGTTTGTGCATGTGTCTGTGCATGTATCTGTGCATGTGTGTGTGCATGTGTGTGTGCATGTATCTGTGCATGTGTGTGTGCATGTGTCTGTGCATGTGTCTGTGCATGTGTGTGTGCATGTATCTGTGCATGTGTGTGT
>OMKY01252887.1:0-14064 GCA_900302395.1 Bregmaceros cantori
TGTGAGTATTTGTCCAGAGGACAGCCAGAGAAAGTATTTTCTGTGAGTATTTGTCCAGAGGACAGCCAGAGAAAGTCTTTTCTGTGAGTATTTGTCCAGAGGACAGCCAGAGAAAGTATTTTCTGCGAGTATTTGTCCAGAGGACAGCCAGAGAAAGTATTTTCTGTGAGTATTTGTCCAGAGGACAGCCAGAGAAAGTCTTTTCTGTGAGTATTTATTTTATAAAATATGTAGAAAACACGCGGCAGAGTATTTCAGTCTGTCAGTGTACCACAAAGCACATACATATGCCGTAATGGCACAGAGGGTTGTGTGTTCGCTTCGCAGCATGTCTCCTCCCCGTTCTTCCCTCCTTTCCAGCTAATCCTGAATAAGGCTGGAAGTGACTCGAATGGGCCCCACAAATAGGGTGGATTGCCCTAAAGTGGGCCACTGCCTAAGCTCCTCTGGCTCCTCCTTAAGGTAATGAATGCCAGTGAAACTATGGTAAAAGCAAACTAGGGTTATGTGTCTAACATCAAGTTCAGCTGTTGAATGATACATTTCACTGTTCCACCTTAGGCAACTGACTCTCCCACATTAGGAAGCTGCACACATTAGGGTAATCCACCCTATCTTGTTTAATTTTAACAATGTTAACTTACTGCTTACCGATCCCTTGATCGTGGCACTTTGTGGCTGAACATACGGTTTCCCTCCATCTCTCTGTGTGCCTGGCCGGTCCACTCCCTGATGTTTGTGTTTATATCTCCATCTGTATACGAACGTACATAAGAAATCCCCTAAAGGTCTGCGCTGAGTCGCGCCAAACAGAGAACGCCAAACACTTGTGACTCTCACATGTATCTTGTGATATTGCTCGCTTGACCTACGGACAATCTAACGGATGAAACTACCTACGGAAACGGATGAAAGAAGTGTTTGTTTGGTGGTATAAATGGGGCCTTGATGTTCCTGTCCCTCCAGCCTAGCCATGGCTGGTGCAGTCTGTGCTACTCAGCATATGTTAACAATGTACCTACCAACAAAGACAACTATCCCCATGTTTTTCAGGTGAACCGTATCAAGACCCCTCGGCAGCTGGATGAGCTGGTGGAGATGTCTGAATGCTCCAACCCAGTCTCCAAGGCTCTCTTCAGAGCCAAGACGGAGCTTCACACGGTAATCCCTTGCTGTTGTGAATTGCACACTGCCAAACTGGACCCTAAATGCTATATTCTTTATGGTTTTCCGTCAATGCAGTGAAAACATGTGCTGTGAGTGGTGTTGCAACTTAGCCAATATCTATCATGAATAAGCCTTCAAAGAATTGATAATGAAGTATTAGGACCAGATGTATTTCCCTAGGCATCCCTATTCCTTGGTAAGAGAAGAAGGAAAGAAGATGCAGTGTTTTCTTTCACACAACCTCTCTAAACAACAACAATACAAAACACAATAATGACACCAACAAACCAAAACCACTACACTCCCCCTCTCTTACCCCATGTTCAAGTTTGTACATTTTTTTTGTATATAACAAAAAAACAAGCCCCACGCGATTTCAACTACTCAGCAGCCGATACCCAACATGAGATATTTTATGATCCCCAAGCCCCATAACCCTGGTGGTTCATTGTTCTAATAAATAATATCCGGATAGCTCATCATCCAATGTTCAATGTGTCTGTTTTGGGCAGAGATGCGACCAAGTCCCTGGTTCAAGACCCAAGTCTCAAATCTTGTTGGGCAAGTCAAGTCAAGTCCCAAGTCAACTCCAAGTCAAGTCATCATTAACATGCTGTCATTTTTAGCTCCACAATCTAATGTTAATAAAGTCAAAAGCAAGCAATAGTTTTGATTTTATAGCATTTTTTGATTTTTTTACTACTTTATTAAAATGAGATTGTGGAGCTAAAATTACAGCCTGTTAATTATGACTTGACTTGGAGTTAACTTGGGACTTGACTTGACTTGCCCAACAAGACTTGAGACTTGGGACTTGAACCAGGGACTTTGTCGCATCTCTGGTTTTGGGTGTTTCCATCTCAGTGCTATTCATTTTTAGGTGACCAGCAAATGTTCTGTGTTACAGATATATTTGAATATCCTCAAATGCTTTGACTACCCAATGAAGGAGAACATGATTCGCCTGGCCATTGTGTGGTTTACCTTGTCTTTTGGGTGAGATTCCATTTTTTTTTTTCCACACTCATGTTTTAGTCTCCCCAGGCACCTTATTAGTAACTAATCATCTATTACTGTGTGTTTAAAGGCGGGGTGACATGAAAAATCAAGTTTCAAAAGTGTTTATTTGTTAAGAACAGGATTGTGACATAATAATGGACCATGTCAAACTCTATTTGTGGTTGCTTCACAATAATTGCCTAAAGTGGGCATTTTGAGGTCCTCCCAGATGTCGGTTCTTTTGAAATTGTGGTAGGTATGACGTCACACCGACCGCAAAATTCAAAACGAACCTTTACCGCCCCCTACAGTATACGCGTGGAACTGCATCAAACTATTTCAATTAATAACCAAAAGTCGATGATATCGCATGTTGGGTGTATTTACATGCCACATAACCTTTAAATAGTACACGCGCACGTATGTACGTGCACATTTTGTGTTTGTGTGTCACTATTACACGACAAAACGCCCGTTCGGGCGTTTTGTCTGCGTGTTGCGGTCCTCCCAATATTCCCATTGAAATGCACCAGTGTCTGTGCGTTACACGCAAAAGAAAACGATTCGAACATTTTAGCGCGGGAGAAGTCCGAAAAGTCACTCCCCCTCCCGTGTCCGATGCGAGGCTTCACGAGTCACACAGACCGCTACAAGTTGCAGCAGAGCAGAGAGAGAGAGAGCAGTGTGTGTGTGTGTGTGTGTGTGAGTGAGTGACTGAGACACGCAACGATCGCGGCGGCTCGCTAGCCTCCAGTCGTGCCTGACAGCTAGGGTGGAAATCGCCCATCGCTCCACTACCGTTCGCTACACCCAGACGAGAAGAGAGAGAAAGAGAGAGAGAGAGAGAGAGGACATCAACATATGTGCCAACCTGAGAGCTGCACAGTCGGTGGATAGTTTCAGAAAGCAGCTATTTTTTCACACTAGCCTTCTCTACATAGACCTGGCTAGGTTGTATCAATGATTACTGGGGTGTTTTCCCTCGGTGCCTGATGCACCTGCACTTCGCGGCATGCTGCCCTTCTCTCTATAGCTATGAATATGTTGCTGTTGAGTGAGGGTGTTGATGCTGATGCTGATGACGATGATATTGATGATGATGATGACGATGATGTTGATGATGATGATGATGACGATGATGATGATGATAATGATGATGTATATAGTGTGTATAACGATGTTGATTGCATCTATTTTTTATGCTTTTACATGTACAGCACTCTGTGTACTCGTACTATGAAGGGTGCTATATAAATAAAATTTTACTTACTTTACTTACTAACAGTTCCCAACGGCTGTCGCTAAAGCCAAGTTAATGTAACGAGTAGCGAAATGTACTCCAAAAGTAAAACAGTCCATCTCTGCTCCCCAGCGGCCCAGCCTCTAATTCATAGGCGCTGGTAGTGGTGGTAGGGGGCGTGTCTGTTTTCGGACTGCACGTTGAAGCTCTTCTTCGGTTTTTAAAAAAATGCAGTTTCAACCTAATACATTTGATTATTTTGTTAATTTATTATTTTTCTTTATTTTAGCTCCAAACATGACTATTACAATTTTTTGGGAGATTTTGTACCGTTCTAAAATGTTTTTTATTTATTTAGAGGCAAAATATCATAAATTTGACAATTCCATATTCAGCATGTCACCCCGCCTTTAACTACCCCCGTATATGCTTGCCACTTGGTGCCATTCATTTTGCTGTGTCTTCGACTATTTTTCAATAGGTCTAATCGGCGGGAGCACACACCGCATTTTTTTAAAAGGGTGGTGGTAGGGGTATTCGATCTTGAAAAAAAGTAGATTACGATCTTGTGAGTGCATATCACGATCTTGGATTTTTTTCAAAGACACACATTCATCACTATGTACGAGCTTAAAGCAAAATAATTTCCCAGCCTTCTCTCACACATACAGAGACACGCCACGGGTGGAGCACAACACACGGCGCATTTCTCTGTGTGTGAGAGATAGCTGGGAAATGCTTTTGCTTTTTTACACGACAGTCGCGGTCTCGTTGCGTGTGTCAGGGCAAACACACACTGTAGAGACCCGCTGCTGGAAGCCGAGGGCTGTAGTCCCTTCAGCATGTTGTGTGTCTGTGTTCGCCCCGAAGCGGAACGGGTGCTGTGGAGTGCTGCAGCCGAGGAGGACTTGCTCCGTGTCGCGGCAAACACAGACACCCAACACGCTGTAGAGACCTGCCCTGCAGCACCCCGCAGCAGATGACTCGTTGCGTGACCTTCTCTCTGCAGAATTTGCACCGTTTGACTTTCACGGAAGCCGAACCAATTCCATATAATGGATGTGGAGTTTCGCCTCTGCCATGGCAAACGCTGCATGCATATGTTGTTGTTGTTGTTTTGGTCAAGCGGATGAAGACGTGTCATGAGAAATGGCAGATATTAGAAATGGCAGATCGTGACTGCCATTTCGATCGATCATGGGACGTGTTAGAATCGTCAGAACAAACACCCCTAGGTGGTGGTAACTTGCGCTGTGCTATTCCACACCCAAATGCTCTCGTGCGGATCTATGCCCCACAAATGCATGGTTGAATAATCTGTGCAATCCGTTCCACTCATTCAGGTTGAAATTACCAGTGAAGCAGCAATCCCATTGGTCCAGACTCCAGAAGAACATGTGACCAGATCGGTGAGTAACTTCAAGTCGGATTTCGCCTGTATATCATCAATACTTATGTAAAACGGTGAGCGAAGCGGGGTGGATGATGTGTAATTCATCACAGAGCGAGCTGCTTGAAACATTATGCGTTTTGTGTGACAAATTCATCCACTTTCGTCCACTACAATCACTTTACATACGGAAATATACTGACACAGGAAGTGCGATACACACGACGGGACAAATGTCAGCCCCCTGTATTACGCGGGAAAACTTAACTATAGAAAAGACTTACCTAGAGCCAAAGACATCAAAAGACAATATTTTTAGTATGTGGACAATTCTAAATCACACATTTTCATAGAAAGTAGAGTTCCTCCTCTTTACATAATATGTTGTTAGGTTCGGATATCATGTGTGGAGAATAATTGGTGACTCTTCAACATCAGTGCCCATTTTTTAGTGTTTAAATTGGTTGGCGTTGAGTAGTAGTTTTTTTTTAAACTTATTTTTTATTAAAGACAAACAAGACAATAGAATCAACAAAAAACAAACACAACAAAAAACAAACACAGAATGTCACGAATAGAGTCTGTAGTAATTGACAAAAGTCCACCACTTTCTTCTTTCTTTTTTCAGTTCGCAGTGGCGACGCTCGCCAAGTCCGGCTTTGTGTATTCCATCCATTTCGTCCATCGTTTCAAATTTACCACGTTGATGCCGCACTCGATGTGTGATCTCCTCCATCATGCATATTTCCCTCACAGTATCCATCCACTGGTCCTCCAAAGGCAGCTCAGCATTGTACCAACGTCTTGTTATTGTTTTTTTTGTAGCTGAGAGTAGGATTTTAATCAGGTATTCATCTTCCTTTTGTATCATATTCTCCACATCTAAATATCCAGTAGTTATTGTTTTTAAAGAAAATTCTAAAGGAGAATTGTGTATGAAATTGTCATGAATAGTATTATTTTTTTGCATATATATAAATAAGAACAATTGTAGAAGCGTAGAAAATCTCCCAACAAATTGTAATAGTGATGATTTGTGGCTAAAATATACAAACATTATGAATTAACAAAAGAAGAAAATGTATTAAGGGTCAAACTACACTGCAATTATTACACCATTGAAGTTGGTCGTTATGAAGTTTGGACGTCCATCCATGTGAAAATCTATTGCATAAGCGTGTAACACACACACACTTGTTGTTGGTCAATGGGAGATTCTGGAGGACCACGCCATGCGTCGGCAAACGGCTGAACTTGTACTTTCTCATAAGTTGAAATAGTTTGATGCAGTTCCATCCTAATACTGATAATGTGTATGCATGACAACATTTTTGCAGGTATCAAATGACATCATATGGTACCCCGATTTCTGTAGGGGACTTATGGGAGTACCTCAAAATGGCCACTTCAAGGCAAATATTGTATTTTGATATTTTAACTCACCTCTCAATCTAAAACCAAATAAAGCAATGCGTTTTTCTTTTGTTCATGCTGATAATTCACCATGTTTTCATATTCTGAGTTTGTTCGACTTTGAAGTCCCTAAGATGGTACTGTACTTTGGCATGCAACCTAAAGAAAAGTAACTTAAATAGTTTTTTTCTGGTAATTCATTATTTGCATTAAATTGTAATTTTATAGCACCACATTCCCATTTTTTTTAGAGATTTAAAAAGCGCAGCATTTTCACGTTTTAAAGCATCCCTACCGGTTAATATCTTCTTTTGAACTGTCATTGCAAGCCAGACACATACTGAACAGAAAGATGCAAGACCATGGTATAACAAAACTCTGCTTGTGTGCTTGATTGTTGCATGGTTAAAAGGCTCATATCAGAAAACCTTGGGGTCCACAAAGATTGCTACAACCAAATTGTTCATTTAATTGATAATTATAAGCATGTCAAAATTCTGTGTTTGTATTTGATTATCATCTATTCTATCGATCGATCATTGAATAAAAGCTTTATTTAACCTTCATGAGAAAAATCGGTTTCCAACAAGCTAACAACTTATTAAAGTGGTGATGTTCTTCTATTATGGGTTTTCATTAGATATTGGGATATTGTGGACATACTACGGACCGGAATGGAGAGATTGTTCTCCGTTCACAAGAAATGTATTAATTTGGTAATGAATCGATTGAATATTATTGATTGGTTAATCATTTAATCCTACACCTGTAGTAATTATAATTATTTTTTTCAAATTGACATTCCCAAAACTGGTGCACAGTCTGCACCCAGCTGAGATTGCGAAATATCATAAGCCAGATATATACCGCGTAATCTCCTCCTTCAGTGCAGCTGGGTCCGGTGGGTAGAACTTGACACGCAGACACATTGTGAATGGAGGCTGAGCTGCAGAACAAGAAGGATCCATGTTTGAAATGGGCGCCTAGCACTGGGCTGCAGAACAAGAAGGATCCATCTTTGAAATGGGCGCCTATCACTATCCCTGCCTCCCATTATTCCGCCCAAATTTAAAGGGCAGTTCCCGACATTTAACTATATTCTTCTACTATTCTTGAACACAACATTTATCTCTAAAGCTCCATGTGCATGTTTCTCGATGCACCTGCGCCAATTTTACTGCTAGGTGAGTAAATAGCATAACTTGATTTCAATATTTCAATTGCCCGGAAAGCACACAACATATGTCCTACTACAGTCACATTGATGCCATGTCAATGTGACTGTAGTAGGACATATGTTGTGTGCATGTAGATAAGACGTTAAACTTCAACAAGACAAAAGGACATTTCCTAGAATGTTCTGAAATTACTGTATGCCATTTAAGATGTCGGACAAACAACATATATGTTTATTATAGGGGTCCAAAGTGCAAACTCTGCTATAAACGGGTCCAATTTGAAGATTCATCACAGAGTCATTGATAATTAGAATAGTCAGCTACACTTGTAATAGCCAATTATTTGCTCTGTCATCATTAAACAATAAGAATACTGCAAGAAAAATGCAAACAGTCAGTCAATTGTTTTTCAGGAGGAGACTGTCTGGAACTGTCTGTTTAGTTAATTGTTTGAGTATGTGAGTATGTGTGTTTTGTTTATGTGTGTTTTTTTTCTTTCATTTTATTGGCAGAATTAGTGTGAAAGGAGGATAAGAGATCAGGGCGCAGTATATGACTGTGAAGCGAAGCGATCTCGCGGTGCTGCGTGTGACCTTAGCCAACAGGACTATGTATGCCTTGTATGGGGCTAGCTTGGAGCAGCAGTCTAACCCACTGTGCCACGGGGACAGTCGCTTTTTGATGTTATTTTAAAAATGTAAAACCTCATCACTATTTGATGTGTGTGATCACAGATGCACTGTGGTTCGCTGCCAGTGATGACCACTGGGAGAGGTTTATTCAACTGGGTGGTCAGGGCTTCTAAACTGCTGAATGCTGGAGGTGACGGTATGCTTAAGGCCCCAGCATACTTCACGGCGGTCTGCTCCCCACCCCACCGTGAAGTATGTAGGGCCCTTTAGGCATGGTCACCCTGCAAGACCAACTAGTCAACCTGTTGACCGATGGGACTAGGTTTATGAGGTTCATAAACTGTAATGAAGTCATCTGTGCATTCAGACACCGTACTTGAAGAATTCTGGTTGAGTAACAAAATGTTATAAAATTATCATTATACTATGATCATTATATTAAATAATATCCATGTTATTTATTCTGTTGGAGGTTTGAACACTGGATGAATATAATGAACCACTAGGCTGTTATGGAAGCCTGTTGAACATTTTAAAAGTTCCATAATGCTGCTTTAAATGGAGATCTCTGCTGTACATGTAGTGGGTTGTGTGTAATCTTTCATGTTTCAGAGAACAAAATCAAAAGCCATGCAACTCACACTTCATCTGCCTTGGGATCGACTTTGTCACCTCCAACCAATGCTGTATTATCACACACACACACACACACACACAAACACACACACACACACACACACACATAAACACACCCACGTTAGGAAATGATGAAGGTCAGGACAATTTATATCATTATTGAATTATCAATAGAACAAGATATATCAATATTTCCTTCAAATAAAAATGTTTATAAACACATAATGTTTTTTTTCTTAAAATAATATAATGATCTACATGAAATATCCAGAATTGCACGAATTGTGGTTCCTCTTAAACAGGATACACCTCAACACTTATTAGTGCTGCAACTGATCGACTAATCATTATAATTGATTAAGTCAATAATCAACTAATTTGATATTTGATCAATTGTTTCCTTGTTTGGTCCATCCTCCGTTTAAGAGTGTTTAATCGATATCCAATTCTCTTGGATACTGGACAATGCTAAGCCCCGCAACAACACAAATAATACAATACAGATGATAAGTAAGCTTATAAGCAAGCACGGCTCTTACTGAAATGGAAATGTTAGTGTGCAATCTGCAGTAAGTGGAGATGGCAAAATATCCAAAGATTTGCAATATTAATAATGTTTGAGGTTTTCTCCATTCCTATTTTAAAGGGGAAATTAGCAGATTAATCAATTAATCGTGCTGATTTAATGGATTATCAGAATAAACGTTAGTTGCAGCCCTAATATATATTTAAAAAATAAATAAATAAACAGACGCTCACACTTACACAGCTGGGTAAAGAAGACATTACCACAATCAAAGTATCAACACAATGGACTAATAATTAATTGGCACAAAAAGACACAGACGCACACATATGAAAAGCCATTTTGTGGATGGAGGTCATGTTCCCTAACAATACATTATCACATATTCTCATACACAGGGCTGGGAGCAATGGACGACAGGTTATCAGAATACAGTGCACATACCCGTTGCTTATCTGGGTCCACATATCTGATTCCAAAGTAGTCTTTTTCCAGCAAGTTAAGATGATGACAGATGAGATCAAACAGGTACTGGCCCTTAGCATCTCTCTGCAAGGACACACACAAAGACACACACTCATTGTTAGCGCAGGTGACTGATCTCAAGTACCGCAATTAGAATTCATGGGTAACTGTGATTGGTTGGATGAACATTACAGAAAAATTGTGACATAGTTTCCGGCTTTTCTGCAGTGTCTCCCCCCCGACTCTTCCTCCCAATTTCCGATTTAATCCTGTCACTATCTCTCCCAATAAAGAATGAAAAATGGCGCTTGCGGCCAAAAAATAACTTAAGAAAGAAAAATAATAATTTGACGGTGAGATAATTGCATTTGTCTGAATTTCAAAACTATCACGGTTACGGCACCGATCACAACAATGACTTTCTGCAATGTTATCTGGAATCTAAACTTATCTTTGAACAAAAAAAGGTATGAATAAAAGATTGAAAAACGAGCTTTCAATGTTGCGTGTGGCGTAATGCTGGTACACGTAGCCACAGCCAATTCTGTTGTGCGACATCACCGCAACATTGAATTTTGCATTCAATTGAACAGACAAACCAACATATCTTCACAAATAAAGTCAAAAGTGGGATTCGGACATCTGGGTTCTCAAAACAAAAAATGGACATGAGGACAGCAACAGCATGGCGCAAAACACAGACGGGAACAACTCGCTTCACTGAATAGAATGGGTCTATTCCCACAGCGCTTCGGTGGAAGTAAATTATAGCTTTAAACTTAAATTAATTAATCTATATTTAATGATTATTAAACATCATAATCATCAATCGTGATAATTTCGGTGACAATAAACGTGAGCCTAAAATTTCATATGGTGACAATCCTGTTATCTCGATTACAGTTACATTACACTGCCATAAGGGATTTCTCGCTGAAAAAAATAACATCAACTGTTGGTTTGCCAGTACACAGTGCATGCATCAGAACCCTTTTTTTTTTACCACAGACGACAAGTGCATTCATGACGCACCCACACATTTATAGTGCACCGCAGTAGAAACAAAAATCAAATTGAAGTTAATTGAAGATTATTGTAAAGCAAAGTTGACTTGAGTTCTATAACAATTGCATTTAAAAGTAATTTGATAGTAAGAAAGTATCTTAATTTTAATCATTTGGCTGCCAACCATTTTTACAAATTCTGCCAGGATTACATTATGGATTACAATTTTTAACAAGTAAATGTTATTTTAAAGGGCCTGACGGTTAGACCGCTGCATCCAGCCCCATACAATCTTGTGCCTGTGGCCCAGTCT
Source organism: Bregmaceros cantori (assembly GCA_900302395.1). Classification (NCBI taxonomy): domain Eukaryota; kingdom Metazoa; phylum Chordata; class Actinopteri; order Gadiformes; family Bregmacerotidae; genus Bregmaceros; species Bregmaceros cantori. The sequence goes on from OMKY01252887.1 coordinate 10,965, forward strand.
AATAACCCACGCAGCTGTCATGAGATCATTTCCCTCACCAACACAAGTATGGTGCAGGTCTGCTTCCACACTTGCTCGTCCCACTTCACACTAACCCTGGTGTGACACCCATAAGTCCACACACAGTTCCCCGAGATTTCTGCAATGCCTTCCCCTGATCTCTCTTGTCACACTTTCAAACTAACCAATCCTATCAATAAAAAAAAGGAAATTGTTATGTTTATGTTATTTTTTTAAAAGAACCTTTCCAATCCAGTCACTAGTATATTCTAACATGTGATAGGATCATTGGGCTCGTTCTCCACAGCCCCATAGAGTGATTATCTGCAGTGTGGATATTCATCACCCTTTCATCCAATAAAGTCAATCAATCCGTCAGAGCGTTTATAGCCATGATGTGGAGCTGGCGAACCATGACCACTTGCAGTGCCAAGTCACCTCCAAACGACCTTCACACAGACACACACACATATCCATAACTATATCATTAATTTTGGGTGAGCAGCACAGACACTTTATTACAGGCAGGCATACACATAAACACACACACACACACACATTCTTGTTTTTAGAATCTGACTTGCCGCCATACATTCAAAGTAGTTCATTCACATGCACAAACACTCGCAGCATCACCTATTTGTGGTTTCTCTCTAAAACTCCTCACCCCAGTCCTCTCCTGTCGGGCTGAGTTAGGTTGGTCCTTAGCGTTTCCTCCGTAGTTGTAAAACGATAGTGTGTTTTATTAATGCTCTGCGCTCCCAGTCTGACATGGAGACGCTTTCAATTATTCACTGTTTGTAAGGAACAGCACTGATTTACAATGGTGTGTGTGGCGCTGCTCCGGCATAAACACACACTTTGGCTGCCAGGTCTGGTTGGGTCTTACCCTGTCTGGACGTCAGAATGCATGTAGGGAACACTACCTTTTTGTTTAACAAGTGGACCTCATTTCTGCGATGTACTACTGGCAATTAGGACTAGAAATGATATATTTTAGTGTGTAAGATTCTTCCCAACAAAATAATAATGATTTACAATTAATCGAAATACCAATTTGCTCACAAAATATACAAATATTCCTAAGAAAACAAATCACACAACTTTCAACATAATTTCAACTTACAGTCTTACCCTGGTAATTCATGAAATAACGGCAAAACTTCTCATAGAACATTTAACACATTTTTCTTTTCTTTCTTTTTATAATGACCAATTTCCTAGGTTTCACACGAGTCTTCTCTATCCCTCAATTATCAAAAGCTTACACTTTAGTAGCAAAGAATTAGCTCGGATTTGCATCACTGTAAGCATGAAGTCAGCATCACATTTTTTTTACAAAACAATACACACATGGATTTTCAAAACACAAAGCACATTTATACATTACACACCGATGCATGATAGCTTCCTTGGAGAGTCGAGTAAAGAGGGGTAAAAATCTCACAAAATCTCTTAAATGAAACTTGACATTTACTTCACCATGAGATTATGTGGTGAATCATGGTTTGATGCTTTAAGAGACCTCAGTAGATATACTGTGACATGTGTGATAATGGCATTACGACAAGAAAAGAGGTTAAAAAACACTTTGTATGGTTAAGTATTGGTAACTATTATCTGGCTTACTGAACCACTGAAGGAAATTACTAAACAAACGTGTTCCCATGTGTTAACAAAGTGTGTTTATAAGGAAGTGGAGAGTGTTTCATTTTGCAATCTGAAGTGTTCTTCTATTTAAGTGTTGTGTTAATCGCCAGTTAAATTCAGCATGTCCCAGTGCCAGGGTTTTTTTTTCAAAATGGGAGTGTTTTTTCAAGACCTTTAGAAAATGAAGTTCCCTGTCCTTGTCAACAAAACACACAGCAACGGAAACTTCACTTTCCTTTATCATAAAAACAAACTTTGTTTCTACCCGTTTTCATTCTTTAGCTATAGCCTTCAGAACATGGCACGGTATCACTTATTGTTAGTGTCTAGCTGTGTGTATGCATGTCTAACAGTGTGAATTTGTGTTTTGTATTTTGTGTATGTGTCTAGCCGTGTCTGTGGTGTGCTTGTCGTGCCTAGTGGCACAGGGATATGCGGTCTGGCCAATAAATGACGGCGTGTCGGAGTTGTTGTTGAAGGCTGCGTCGCTTCAGGCTGCGAAGAAACAAACAGCTTGATACATTTCACGGCTCCTTTCACCACCGGAGGGTGCACCTAGCAAGGGAGGGTGACCCGCGTGACCGAGACAATAGCAGCAATTTTTGATCCCTTTTAAAGGAATGCTAACATTTTTTATCTGATCCACTGCCACTCGCAAATAGAGCAGGTGGAAATGCCTACTTTAGTCATCCACAAGGGGAAATTACATTTTGTTGGTTCAGCGAGAACACACGTAAAACAATAAGGAGAGGAAAAGCCATTTTGATGTACAATTTCGAAAATGAAACAAAAATGTGCAAACATTTGCATTGCATTATGTGTATTGCAATGTGTCTGCACAATTTCTTAATGCATTGGAAAGTTCTATTCAATTATGCAGCTCTAATAAAAGTGCAAATAAATAAATTATATATATATATGTATATATGTATGTATCAGTGGGGAATATTCAGGGCCTTCTAGGCCTTCAGAGAAGGCCTAGAAAATTGAGGGAAAAAAAGTTATTATATTTAAATATGTGTAATTATAATTACAATAGGTATTTAAGTAACTGTCTCATTTAATTGAATACATCATGATACATTAATACATCGTCTATGTTCTAGAATTGGTTCCTTGTCAAGTTCACATCAGCAATGAAAGGGTTAATATACTCTGAAACATGTTATCCACTCAGAATCGTCATTCTCCATTCATTGTAATGGGAGTCCTTCAGCTCTCTCAAAGAAGTCCTAGGCCACTTGACACCTACGCTTTTTTGGCGTGGGGAGTGATGGGGAAATTGACCAATCAGGATTGATTATTATGTAGGCAGGGCAAAAGTAAACACCCAATCGATACAGAGAAGTCCTAAACGCGTCATACATTCGGCCACGTCACTCTCCGTCTCTGTTAATTCATTGGCTGACCGAGTATTAGCGAGTTGTCGTTGTTTAAATTAAATTATACT
>OMKY01252901.1:2764-18595 GCA_900302395.1 Bregmaceros cantori
GGTCTCTCCCTCTCGAACATCATCATTTTTTACAAAAGTTGGTTTTAAAAGCATACACACACACTTGCACACAAAACAGGCTAGAGAAAAGGGAAAGTGGCATATCTGCTGGTGCTCTGGGCAAAGCCAACTATCGCGCCAAATGTGTCCTGCAGCCTGCACTGATACAATTGCCTTGCGTTGTGCTGCGCATTCGTTGATGGAAATCCGGCGTCAGTCGACAGGGCTCAGTAGTTTGTTGAAATCCAAACGACTGTGGACAGATTGCATCAGGTCTCATTCTCAAGATGATAATCAAGTTCAATCAAGTTGTTTTTTTACAAATGTATTTCACTTTTACACAAGTAAGTGGCTTGCTGTGTGGCGCAGTTGGTAAGACTGCTTCATCCAGCCCCATAAATACTTGTGCCTGCGGCTTAGTCTCGCAGTGCAATGCATATGTCTTGAGATCGATTCCCGTCTCCGGCATCTCAGTATGATGCAGGTCTGGTTCCTCACTCTCTCGCCCCCTCCTTCACACTAATGCTGTCAATAAAAGATAAAAAATGGAGCTTGCACACAAAATAAATTAAACTAGGCGGCACGGTGACGCAGTGGTTAGCATTGCCGCCTCACAGCTAGAAGGTCCTGGGTTCGAATCTCAATCCGGACAGGTCCTTTTGGTGCGGAGTTTACATGTTCTCCCCACGTCTGCGTGGGTTTCCTCTGGACACTCCGGTTTCCCCCACCACCAAAAACATGTTCTAGTTAACCTGCTCCAGTCAGTGCCCCTGGCCAAGGTACTGGCTCAGAATCTGGAGTTGGCCCCTGGACGCTGCCCACCGCTCCTCAGGGATGGGTTAAATGCGGAGGAAGAATTTCACTGTACAGGTATGTATGTGTGACTAAGTAAAGTATCTACTTCTTCTAACAAAATTAAGTAATCTGGTAGTGGGTAGTTTTGCACTCTCTGGCTATGTTTGCGTGTATACAGCAACACCTAGCGGCCAGATCCACTTTGCAGAGTTGAGCCATTTTATTGTCTGTGGGGTGACATTATATACAAATGTCCATTTTCACATAGTGTTTTGTCTGCAACCCATTCGGGCTTAACGACTTTCATTGGCTTGCCATATGGGTGACAAAGGCTATGGACCCAGACTGCTATGGGAGCATGCATACGTAATGTCACCCCATAGGCACCACCCAGCTGCTGAAGCCTCAACTCGAGCCAGTCCAGATGAAGGGTGAATTGCCCTCTGCTAGTTACATTCTTCAGCTTCGACAGAAATAACCGGCAATAGAACCTGCAATAGTCCACTATGGAACAACTAGGCCTATGCAGTTGTCCGGCTGCTAAAGTTATAAACCCGAAACCTCAGAAATATTGTTTATTATTAAATAATACATTTTATTTTATTATTAAATAATGTATTATTTAATAATACATTTTTTTACATGTGTATTACTACTACTACTATTATTATTATTATTATTATTATTATTATTGCTATTATTATTATTATTATTATTATTATTATTATTATTTAAACAACTATTGTGAAAACAAAGTTTTAAAAATTGGGGCAAATTATGGACCCAACAGATATTCAGCAATCTCGATTTCAGCCATTTTGCATCCAAAATCGAATCAGCTCATCTACCCGAGAGCATTCACGGCGAACAAGGTGGCTGCGGTGCACGCAAAACTATTACATCCCCGACGCTTTGCTTTGCGTTTTGGGAGTATAGCGCTATTTCAGGTGAATATCAAGGCAAACCTGAGTTTATGCTTCAAGTTGGGAAGCCAATTTCCATCCATACAACAACAATAAACAGGGCTTCTAAAATCATCAACCACAAACTCCCCACACTGGATTCTCTTCACAAACACACCATAACACACGCATTAAAAATAATCAGGGACCCTTCACATCCGGAAAACCATCTATTCAAACACCTTCCCTCTGGCAGCAGGCTCCTGTCATTGGGCAAAAGAACTAAAAGACACAACAACTCATTCTTCCCCTCTGCCGTGCGGCTACTTAACTCCTCATCACTGTGCTCCTGATTGTTATGTACCACGTTCGTGTCCTGCCTATGTCTGTGGTGCCCTGTATTTGTATATACCTGTTGCCCCTTTGTGTTTTGTGTAATGTATTGTTGTACTCTGTGTGGTGTATTGTTGAGCCACAAACTCACCGTGAATCAAATTCCACCGGCTTAGCCGTGCGGCAATAAAATTAACTTGAACTTGATAGCATCTGCCACTGTCAGGCGCGGTGGAGTAGCACAGCGATGATGCTGAGGTCATCCACATACCGCAGATCCATACCTGCGCTCCATTAGCCGTAATCTGTGCCTCCTCGCAACATAAAAGGATCCCTCTGGGTTTGGGTTGATGCGGCCTAAAAAACGTTAACCTTAGGTAAGCTTTGTACTTGGGGAGAGTAGTTTATGGTTTTATCCTAGCAATCTACTCGGCAACCTTCCTACAAATCTATGAAGAGGCTATTAGTAGTAATTATACCTCCAAAACCCAGTGTGTCGGGAGATCCGTGCACTTCCGCCACATTTATCTTAACACAATAACTTTTGAACGGATGGATGGATTTGTCCCTGATTGAGTGGGATTTTGGAGACCAAACACTTATACACATTATGACACCGCATAACCAACAATGTACGGACAACTGCCGAGGCTCAGCAAGAAGGTAACAGCAAGGAGGATGACGCTAGATTCCCATTGCAGAGATTTTTTTCAAACGCACGTTTACCGCACGTATACATGAGCAAAACAAATGTGTTGTCACCGCTGTAGCATGCTCCACTGCACTGAAATACGTGCGGTAGACGCACTGTCCGTATATGGACACCGCAGAAAATCATTTATTTTGATTTTTCACCGCACTTATACGGACGTACTGGGGGGCGGGCCGTGAGCTCAGTGATTGACAGCAGCGCTGAGCAATCAGCTGACTGTGCGCTCCAGCGCATCCAAAGCTAAATGAAAACATGTTTTCATGTGCTTGTTGCAAATATATATTCCAATGTTTTTAAAGAAGCAGCCTCCTGCACGCGCGTTTGTGTATGTGTGTGTGTGTCCCTTGCACCACTCTGTACTTTCCCTGTCTTTTCTTTTCCGATATCCGGCGCACGCACACACACACACACACACACACACACACAACAAACACACGTGCAGCCAGTGCCCCTGCATGGCCAAGGCACTCACTCGGAGGAAGACGATGAAGACTGTACATGTGTGTTCATGTGACTAAATACCGCGCCGAACGGCTGCTATTATCCAACTGCTCCTCTACTAGTTGAATCATTGGTTGCACCACTCCCTGTCTTTTGTTTTCTGAGGAGCGGTGCACGCTCACACACGCACACACACGCACACACACACACAGATATTTCCTGCGCCGAACGGCCGCTTCAAAATGTTCAGGTGGTAGAATAGGTTTTCAGTAGACATGTGCAATTGTTTACAACTTTCACGCATGGTGTTTGCGCGAGGCACAGAACCGTGTGCAAACGGTTGAATGGCGCAGGCTGCATGAAAAGTGGGTGTTATCGCGTTATTTTTGTTCACACACGAATACCAATGCGCCGTACACCGTAGCGTTTGTCGACAATGGAAACTGCAATTTTCCAACCGGATGGCATACGGACCGCAACAATACGGACCGTATACGGACGGTGACAAGACACTCTGCAGTGCCACAGACATCCAGAGCTCCCAGCCAGCAGACTGGTCCTATGGAAGGAACCGGGAGGATTGGAAACTCTGATGGAAGCTAGACAGGCCCGTAGGCTCCATATTGGGAAATGGGTGTCCCCGAACCTATTTATGTTTAGGTTTCATTGATGCTTATCCAGTCGGCAATGACTGCATACTTGTAGTTCAGTGAATTTGTCTATTACTCTGCTCTTTCACCAGCTGAACAAACACAACATAGTTCCCTGTAGGGGATAAAGTATCTGTTCACCTACTGTATATCTATCTCTTCATCTATTCATCTCTGAATGAGACGCACAGCGAATGCAAAATGCAGTAGTAGTGTCTCCGACAGCACTCTAATGAGCTTGACTGTTTTGGCTGATTGTTCGAGACCAGTTCATTTCAGTTCATCTCCCCGCTCAGAGCCGCCCCCATCTTGCCCCCACCGCCGGCTGTCAGCGCAGCGTTGGAGGAGTGTTGAGATTGATTCCTCCCACTTCAAAGCCCCCAGGCCTGAAGTGTCAAGAGGAGACGCCGTAGATTATCGTGTCTGACCACCAGTCAATACAGTTAATCCACCATGAAATTATATTTTGTTCCGAGATCATGAGAGGGGGGAAAAATATAGAAAATAGCAGGGTGAGCAGATCTTGCACGACATGTTTGCATGTTGCTAACCCATGGAAGGCTTTGCCCACAGACCCTGTAAGCGCTGACATACTCAGTTTGGATTGAGTTTGAAAATGTCACATCGCTGCTTTCACATTCTGCAGGCGCACGGAGGAAGGACGTGAGATCATCACAGCAGTTAAAGCATGCTGCACTAGTGCCATGAAAACGGCAGGTATGCAGTCTGTGCTGACTCGGGATATCCCGGAAACGCGATGGAAGCATCAGTAAAACTGAACTGAAATATTGTAGGGTCATTAGGAATTGTGACATCATTGTGAACCTATCCAACTTGGCGGGCGGGACACCCGTCTAGTTTGGTTCTACGCATGACACACAGCCTCTATGTTGCATGTAAACGGCGCTCGGAATGATAGACTTGGATGACGTAACTTTTGTTTAAAGTAGCATACTTCCCATTAGTAAAACCCTGTCTTTCGCCCAATTTAAAAGACATTATGACGCATGTGCCATATTTTTGCTTGCCCACACGTGTACACACATACACAGACTTCACTCTCACACACACGCACGTGTGTGCGTGTATTAACAAAGTTAAACAAATTCAGAATTCATACCATTTTGGTGTTTCGCCGTAACACAGTAGGTAAGTTGCAGTGGAATTATTACTTCGCAAATCACTGACATTCGCATGTTAAATGAAACTTACACGTCCTCCTAATTATTCCGAATTACCAAGGGTCCATACGTAATAAAATCCAGTGTGAATTGAGCTTTAGGCTCACAATGAAAAATTGCAATTATGCACAAAAAAGTAACTTATACATTTTTAAAAACGTAGTAATACATTAAATAAATGTACCCTTTTAGACATATTGCTGTGACAAGACTGGTCATTTTCTCTACGTGGAGACCTTATCTGAGCTGCCACCACAACAGGCTCCGATGGAACTCCAGACACTGGATGCCAGGCGTGAGGCTGGCAAACGGCAAGTGAACTTCAGGAAACCCTGTAGCGGTTGGCAACTCCAAACCTGGCCTTCAACGAAGGCCACCCAATCTGGAACCGTTAGCAGCCATTACTGTGTGCCAGCCCACCGCTGCTACCCTCCAGAAAGGTCAAGGATTTCCCGCAGAGGTGCAAATGGCTGTTTGTCAGATTTAAGCCATTGAGATTTAAGCCATTAAAGTGGCAGTGCCCAATGCTGAAGCCAGGAAATAGTGTTTTGCTCCATTCAGCCCGCACTCTCTAAAAGGCAACATTTACCAGTATAGTCGTAGCAAGATATTTCTAGAAATGTAAAGAAATTGCATTATCTTTGCCTTAACACTTAATGCAATTTCATGGCTGTGAAACTAATGATGCCAGGGTCCCGCCTTAAGGATCATGGTTGATTATTTATTGGACGTGTGAAATTTTAAGTAAATTACGCAGCACGCCGGATTTGCTCTGCTGGAATAGTTTTGAGGGGCATTTCTGCGTCCCTCAGCAAATGTATATAATAATAATAATAATAATAACAATATCACAACATTCCAGCGAAGGTACAGATCCTCTTCATCACATTATTATTCTGTTGTGACCTTCAAACATCAATGCAAATTCTTTAGTGTTAAAATGGTTGGGTGAAAGCAGGGGCAGAAATTAGGAAACAGGTAATCCCAGAAAAAAATCAGGTGGACCCAAAATGTGGGGTTGTAAGCCACGGCATTGTCAGTAAACCGTAATCCGTAATCCACATGGTCATTTTTTTTTTCTTGTCATTTTCAGCAACACTTTCTTTATTAGACAGTAATTAGAAGTTACTTACTCTGATTGTGCCTTTTCCTAATAATATGTGTGACCTCATAGTCATATATTTGCAAGCTATGTGCGCTGATGCCGTGGACAATCTCGCAATTGAACAGTGGAGGGCACTGTTGATCTAAATTTGATGTGTGAAATAATACAGTGTGTGAGATTGTAAGAAGTCATTGCATGCTTGGATGATGGGCTGGGCCTCACACAAAATGCCAGGCTCACCACTGTCTACTACGTGTGCTCCATGTTGTATGTATGATGTCTATAGTGCACTCTGCCCAAGACAAATTTCCCGCCTGGGACAATAGACGAGTTTGCGCGCGAAACACTGGGGGGAGTCATTTTGTCCCGCCATTCTGTTGGCCACTTCCGGTGCCTTATTGTTGCCTATGTCAACCCTGGTACAGGACCGAGGTCCGAGCTCACAAAACACACAAAACACACACCAGTTCAAAATCCGACCACTAGATGTCGGTCTGTGACCAGTTACACATCACCCCCCTTGCTGTGTTCAATATTTCACATAACTATTGATGAAATACAGTCAAAATCCGACTTAAAGTTACTCACCGAGTGGTCACATCTTCTGGACCAATAGGCTGGCTGCTTCTACTAGTAATTCAAAAAAGAATGGAAAAATTGAATGCGTTTGGGTGTTGAATAGCACACCACAATTTACCACCACCCTTTTTAAATAACACGGTAGGTGTGTGTTCCCACCGAATAGAAATGGCAACGGAAGTTATGTTCCGAGTACAAATTTAACCACAAGTACCCCCCGAACTCGTCTATTAATGTCTAGCATTTCATTACCATTTCATTCAACCTGTTGGTTTCATCATGCTCTATCATCATACGTTAGATATCCATGTCAAAAGGGTGCCGTGATGGTGACGGATGGCTCTAGACAGACTATTGACTTCCTCTGGTGCCATCATTTAAGAGAACAATCTCTTCTCCTGCCCAGCACCTCTCCACATGGCCGCGTCGGCGTCCTCTGGAGAAGGGGCGTCCGCGATGCGGCACACGTTGACGAATGCGAGACGCAGCGTGTCTATTGTGATGGATGCTCTGAATGCCGTGCAGCGAAGGCCTTTGGGAGCAAGTGCTGGGCCGTGTTGCTAACGTCTCTATGGTTACCGTGGAGAACCACAGCTCAAGTCAACTCCATTACACTTTTTTCCTCCAAGTTATTTTTCCGATGTATGCGCCAGTTTACCATTTTATTAATAGGGTTAGTGCAAAAGTTGGACGAGAGAGATTGGTGGGAAGACCTTTCAGAAATGTCGGGGAGGCGGGGAGGAGAACTTGTGACACTGCCCGTACCTGTGAACTAAGCCACAGGTACTATACGTGTGCTGGGTACAGGTGTCTTACAGGCTGCGCCACAGAGCCAGCACAACTCCACTTATGGCCATTTCACTCTGACCCCAGCACTCCGGCTAGGTGTAAATTGCTTCTCCACAAGCTCAAATAGGCCAGGCCACACCAGGTTTCAGGACCCGTTGAGATGTGGGTCCGGGAATGTGGCCGTCCTCGGCCGCGTTTGCTTGTCGCTGATTGGTCACCCTCCGATGGGGTGACGCAACGTGGGCGGCCTTCCCAGTCTGGCAGGCATCAATAGAACAAAGGTAGACAGGACTCTGCGGGTATCCCCTGCCACCAGTGGGGTGCCACTACCTTTGTCTCCCCCATGCCCCCTGCTGTACATGCTGAACAGCGGCCACAGCAAAGTGTGGTGAATTCATGTGCTAATAGGGAGGGGTGTCACACGCGCAGGGGTGGAGGTGAGCACTGACATATCACAATTGAGTTTTTAAAAATCTGACAACACCCCTTCATGGCCGCGTTAAGAACAGTGGAACACGTTCTCATTTAAACTGAATTAAACTTAACTGAGATGCAGCGAACTGTGCCTTGAGTTTTTTGTAGTGGAGAAGTGGCTTTAGCTTTGCTTTCAGGGATATACCTTAAGCAGTCGGTATCACTGTTACATATGAGCTTACTATGCGCATTGGCAGGTTCTGCACTCTCTGAGTGCTTTTTTTGTGACCATCGTAACAACAAACATCTTTGGGGCGGGGGGCAATAACACGCCATGTTGATGCATGGGCTAAGCGGTGTGTTTGCAACGAGCTGCGCTACGAGCGCCCGTCAAATTTTCGTACACCTTATCATGTATTCATTGCAGACATGCAAAATGTCTGCAATGCTGCTTTAACGTTTAGGAGAGCTGGAATGTCTGTGAATTTAGTGCACACTTAATGCCCGCTGGCTCAGAGAAACATAACAAAACAGCTCAGCATATGCTCATGCATTTTCATAGTTTGAAAAGTGTTTACGGCGTAAGTGCTGACCTAACAACTCAGTGCTCCTGCTCCTTTGATAGCCCGAGAAAGGCCTCTAAAAACAAATGAAGAAAACATCTGTTCAGAACATAGGCTATTTTTACTTTTCCCACGTAATGTCTCATCACCATGTGTGTGTACTTTTTTACTTTTGGAGTACATTTTCCACAAGTTACTCTCTAATTTTACTCGAGTAAATTTGAGGTGAAAAAAAAAAACGTTTTACTGAGATGTCAGCAATTCACTACTCGTTACATTAACTTGGCCTTTAGCGACACCCGTTGGGAACTGTCACATATGTTGACGTCATAGCTCTCTCTCCCTGCCTCCCTCTCGGCCGCACTCTCTCTTTCGATCTCTATCTCTCTCAAAAATCTTTTTTTTGGGGGGGACGCACAGTGGCCGAGTGGGTAGAGAGCACGTCCCCCAGACCATAGGTCAAGCAGTGCTGCAGGTTCAAATCCCCTGTCCGGCTTTTCTGCAATGTCTCCCACCCGACTCATCATCAGTAATTTTTATGGCTACTCTGCCGATATATGCATACTTGGAATGTAAAAACAAAAAAACTGCAATTTATATGCTGTAAATAGTTTACTGTAAATTGATTGCTGTTATTAAACTAGGCCTAAGGTGTATCCCAGAGAAAAAAAGCAAAAACATTTTTTTAGGGAAAATCCCCGGTCAGAACCAAACAAAAAGTGAATTCAGTAAAAAAAAAAAAATTCAGCCGTTGTGAAAGTGTCCTCCAAAATCGAATCAGTTGATGAACCTACCTTAGAGCATTAACACACCGAATCTGGGACAAATCCATCCGTCCATTCAAAAGTTGTCGTGTTAACATAAACAATCTGTCGCTGCAGCGGCAGGCGCATACCCAGCGCTAAATCATTAAATCTCTGATGCTCCGGGGTTTCAGGGATAGAATGAAATTAAATTATATAAATTATAGGGGAATGAGGAAACATGCAGATTGGGAAAGTGGGCACTAGGTTGTTCCTCATATTTATTGCACACCTGTCTAGTTGAAGTGATTTGGAAGAGCTTCAAACAATACAGTTCCAGCTCTCATAATATATCAGTGGTCCTCAACCACCATTTTCAAAATTTTACTTTGAAAATGATTGGCTGCTAGCAATCTTTTCCTTGGCAAATAACGCACCTACGCTCTCTGCAGGCAGGGCTCTGAACCGGTTCATGGAACAAAACCGAAAACAAACATAATTTTGCGGAATTTTACAAGGAGCGGAAACGGAAACGAAAAAGATTTCTTCAACTGTTGCGGAACAGGAACATTATGAAATCCACAAAACCGGTTAAAAACATTTTTTCCCGTTCTCTATATTTTAATATATCCTATGTCTGGGAGACTATTTCCGGTTGTGCATCCTTCCAACTTTCACTGTCAGTCATCAAGCCCCATGCATCTGGGGCTCCATCTTGTGGACAGACGAGGAAGCTAATGTAATGGCGTTCTAAAGCCTTTTTTTTGGTAATGCAGTTGCACTTAAGTTTGAAAGTCAACCAAATATTTTTTGTATGAAGGATAACTAAACTTAACATTGCACAATATAGGGAAGTTGTTACGGTTCCTGGTGGTAGTTATTAGAACTACCATAGCACATGCAATATGGAACTATGGATGTATGGATGCATGTTAAATGTGCGTGCTTGGTGGGACTGGATACAATGCCTACTAGCCATTAAGCCCAAGGAGAGTGTTGTCACAAAACGCCAGAGATACTGGCAGAATAACTTGAGTATGAATTGAGACTCACAATAATAATTTAGCTCTCTGCAGACAGACTGCATAAGCAACTCAGTGCGATCGGGCCGACCAGCTTATCTCATATCACACAATGGAATTGGTATTAGTGACTCGAGATGGCCATAACTCGTCGTAGTGTTTTTAATCACTGATCAACCGGCCCTTCTCCAACAATGGGAATTGGAGAAGAGACTACGGGTATTTTGAGTCGCACATCACGATAGCTGCATAGATGTAAAAGCAAACGCACGAACAGGCAGGTGTGAAAAGATTGTTTCTAGCATCAATACCTGCCTGTCGGCAGAAACCATAACCACATGGTTGAGAGGCAGACTAATTAACGATTAGATTAGACAAAGGAGATACTCAGCCTCTGGATCCAGTATAATGCCAGCAGGCTGAGCCGAACGGAGCCTGCTGTATAAATAGAGGAAGCGACAGGTGCTATTGGTTAGCATTAGCTCTTACTCGTAGCTTCCTGTCCTGGGACTGGCGCCCAGCACCTTATGGGCAGTAGCTATCTCTATCACAAATCCCAGGAAGTTGCGCCAAAGCGCCACGGGTAACAGAACTTTACGAACTAACAAAATGTTTGTGTTCCGAACCGGTTCAGGACTGATATTTTGGTGGTGAAACAGTTCTGAGAAAGAAAACGGTAAACTTAGCCCTGCCTGAACGTAACTTTTTAAAAATAATTTTGTTTTCAAGTGCCAAGCGCCACTTGAGTCAACAACTCTGCCAGAGTCCTGAATCTTGTATAAGTTAAAATGGCACGCTACACCTCTAAGGATGTACTGCTTGTCCGAGGGTGGAAGCTGGAGAACCTGAGCCTGTGTGGCTGAGAGAGAAACAGACTTTTAAGGTGTATGTGCTGGATGCTGCAGTTTAAGCCACAGAGCCAGCACACCCCGACAATATTCTGAAATGTGGTTCATATTTTTGTCTAATCTGATTACATGTAGTCCGTTACGATCCAAACCTGCACACACACGCACCATTAGCGGCTATTATCAGGGGGAGTGGACATGCAATGACAGAAGGGGAGGCTGCCAGCGTCTCTTGTGCGGGCTCACCTTCGTCACGGAGTGATGCATGCTGCTGAGGCTAGCATGAACAGAGGAAAACCTGCAGGGGGGGGAAAAAGTGAATAGTGATTAACACACCCCACCCACTCTCTCACACACACACCCGTGCTGTATCTCAAATGGCACACTTCGGTCAGTCAGGGTCAGTGCACTGAAATACAGTGCACTAAATCTCAGTGTACTCATTTTTATGCACCACTGTTTTTAGCTATCGGAAATAACGCTGTGATGTTTTGGCAAGTTGTGCTACCAACATGGCATGCTGTAGATAAGACTAAAACATAGCTACAGCATGCTAGCGGATATGATGGGAGCGTGCATTCATCCGCAATGTCAACGTCATTCAATTTCCACTACAAAGGCAGCAAGGTAGCCGGTTAGTGCGACGATTGTCCATCCGTCGTGCAAGTGTTTTGAGCATCATCCGGGCCACTTTCAGCGCACTGCAATTCGATTCAACAACTCTAGATAGTGCCCTGATTCCCCCAAACACTAAAAACAGTGCACAAGTGCACCATAGACCCAGTCTGGCAGGCATCAATAACAAAGGTAGTCTTTTTTCCCTTAAAAAAACATTTATTTTACAAAGTTTTTATATTCTATGAAATAACTGCAAATTGGAAAGCTCAAGATTGTCAAGAAGATTACTACAAGTATATCATAAAATAACCGCAGTTGCAAACACTAAATTTTTTCTTAACTTGTATTAAAAAAACTTGACAGTCTTCTCATTATTTGATGTTGAAACACTATCAATTTCTATTTTAAAATAACATGTCTAGTTTATGAATAATGGTTACTAACCCAACATCACCAAGCATTAAAATAACATATGTTATGTAATCTAAAGTTATATTTCAATGACTCTTGAACTGCTGCGTAGCTCGTCCGATCCTGATCGGCTAAAATATGACTGTAACGGGACATTAAAAAAAAATGCGATGGGAGGCCGATCCGAACCCCAAAGATCGTATCGGTGCCCCCTTATTTTTTTGTCCTAAACCATTTGAATTTTCCGAGGGGTGATTTAAAAAACATGGATGGCCAGGTGCTTATTATGCCTCTTTTAGTCAGCGTCTTTCTTGCGAGCCACAGCTATCAAAACTGTTACTATCCCGAGAGTACCATTGTTGCCAGTGAATGGATTAAAACATTTAAAAATAATTTGACAATGCAAGATTATAACGCTAGGAGTAATCAGCCACATTCACAATGGATGCATACATCCACAAAAACATACGCACACACACATACACACTCTCTATTATTTAATCACAGTGGAATGGGTTCCCCTGTGAGGTCAGTAAACACACTGCCATACTATGAAAATGCATGAGCATATGCTGAGCTAATACGTTTGTCCTGCCGAGCATCGCTCCGGGGAGATCTCTGGCAGCACAAGTCCTTGAACCACCTTTACCTGTGGCCAACTTTTTAGAAATGAACGGCTGAACACCATAGCTGGGGTTTGGCACTTACCTGAGTCTAGAATAGGGGTGCACCGATCATGTTTTTTTGCTCCCGATCCTTTGATTTTAGCGTTCCGCTGATACCGAGTCCCTATACAGCTCTTCAGAGTTCTGATCCTGCAAAAATTGGTACTACCCACATTTTTTGGCACAATTGTCAATTTCAATAATAGTCAAAGTAAATGAACAGTCATTTGGCTACCCAACTCATTTGCCGATCCTGATCACGAGTCCCGATCCTTGGAAAAAAGTCTGATCGGCCCCCGATCACTGATCTGAGGATAGATCGGTGCACCTCTAGTCTAGAATATCACACAGTGATCAATCTCTTAAGCATTAACCTGACTTTCTCATGTTGATTCTTTTTTTTCCTCAGGCAGTTGAAGCTTAATTGTGGGCCCAAGAGCCAAATGTGTTGACTTGTAATTACTATTTATGAGAGCATCAAGCACATAGCTCCTTGCCTTGAGTTTTTGTGTTGCATTGTGATGATTTTGTGTTCATCTTGAATCTGTTTTCATGCTCTTAAACATTTTTTAAACCATCCTAATCAGCTTCATCTGCCTTTGTGCTTGCATACTTTTGTAATAAGATTCATACCTGTTCTACAATAAAATTAAAAATTGCTCATATATACACCGCCTCATCCACCTCAAATGGATTGGAATATATTTTGAAGCGGACTAAAATACAGTGGTCGGACACAAAGACGTGCGGCGAAAGTGACCATTGACGCACACGGGAGATCGCACTGGACAGCCGGACCCCCTAGCGGGAAAACACGAGCCCGCCGAGGCGCCGCACCCGCCCCGCCTCGGTGTGAGTGTCAAAGAGGGCGTTTTTGGTAAATATCGGCATAGTAATGTCTAACGAGGAACTTATCGCTTTAAAAAAGAATGTAAATAGGAGCGGATCATCTGTCAAGGGGGGCTAAGGCGTTAGATTACAAAGGTGCTCTAATCCGTTAGTAATCCGTCTGTTATTATAACGGATAACACCCAACTCTGGTCTCCCTTGAAGACCAGTGGTGCTCCACATGGGAGGCATGCCTCACACTTTGAAAATCACTCGGTTACGGTGTGGCTCCAGTGCTGTATCTCAAATGGTGCACTTGGGTCAGTGGCCCCAAATGCAGTGCACTCCTTTTAGTGCACTACTGTCAGTAGGCTTGACAACCAAACTCCGCCCACGTCTTCCGTAGCCCGTACAAACTCCGCCCACGTCTCGCGTAGTCAGTACATACTCCGCCCACGTCTCGCACAGCCCATACAAACTCCTCCCACGTTGGTGCTGATTGCCCGATTGGATCCTTACCGGTGGCTTGCCTGATTTTCCTAGACCGAATGCAAATGTCTAGCGACGTGCGTTGCGTGAACGATGCGTTGGTTCTAGCTCACCGGACTAGCGGCCGTTTAGTGTGCCAAGTGTCCATTGGTTGTGCATTCGGTTTATAGGTGTGTTCATGGCATACGGGCCACTTTCAGTGCACTGGAATTTGACCAACAACTCTGGATACACTGTAGTGGAGTTTGGGGGGTTACAGGTTGATTCGCCGCATATATATATATATATATATATATATGCGAGCGAGATGGCTGCGCACTATTAAACCTCTGATTGTTGGAAACTGCCGTCACTCAAAAAATGTGCCGACGATTGGCTGCTAAGCATCTTGCCACTCCTCACATTGTGAATGTTTAAAACCCATCTTATACTTAGGAGTGAAGCAGGCTCAGTTAAAAGGTAAATCATCTAATTAAAGAGCCAGGAGCTGAACCAGCTTTGTAGTATAGGCTCCAGTTGTTAAGTTGAATTTTCTTTACGAAATGGGGGCCCACCTTGTAGTCACATAAAAATACAGCAATGCAAGCCACAGAACAAATACGTAAAAATCTTAAAACGGTATGTAAAAGGTAAACTGAGCTTTACATGTTTATGTTATCATTTATATATGCAGTTCTTTTTTATGTTCTTTAAAAGACATCAACTAAAACATTGGATATTCTATAACTAAAATAAATGATATTGATCCTTCAATTCCTAGCCTTACTCTGAATACTAAATTCCTAAAGGCATCTATTTCTTTTCAATAAATGTAAAATAAATTGATGCTAGATATCTAAAGGTAATTATGGATTTTTACTTTGATGAAAATAACTGTTTTAAATTCCTGAAGCTTCATTGACAATTTTACAATTATCCTTGTAAAGAACACATCATACATCGTTGTTTTCCTAACGTCACTATTTAGAGTTAATGAACTCCTCAACTTAATGTTCCGCATCCATTGCCACCAGTAGGGGTCGCGACACCATGGGCTACTATCATAGACGTGCACAAGTGTGCGTCTCTCGTCTCGACGGCGCTCCAAAACGTCCGCACAACACAACTAATAATATAATGAAGGTGGATAACAACATCATTGTCGGTCTGACTTCTGACCCCTGGCCACTACCTAAAATCGCCACTGCACAGCACATGCAGTGGTTTCGAGTAAATTTGTACTCGGAACGTAAATTCCGGTGCCATTTCTTTCGATGTGTTTTGGACTATTTTTCAACATGTCTATTCGGTGGGAACACACACCTACCGTGTTATTTAAAATGGATTGTGGTAACTTGTGGTGTGCTATTCCACACCCAAATGTTCTCGTGCGGATCTGTGACCCACAAACGCATGATTTAATAATAAGTGCAACCCGTTCCACTTTCTCAATATTTTTGGAATTACTAGTAGAAGCAGCCAGCCTATTGGTCCAGAAGAACATGTGACCACTCGGTGAATAACTTCAAGTTGAATTTTTACTGTATTTCATCAATATATATGCAAATCTAGTGGTCAGATTTTGAACTGGTGTGCATTTTGTGTGCCTGGGCAACAATAAGGCACCGGAAGTGACCAACAGAACGGCGGGACAAAATGACTGCGCCCAGCGCTTCGCGCGTAAACCCATCTATAAATAGTGTACAGGGCGCCGTTTGAGACACTGCACAGCTTTTGCCCTTATTAGTATTCACAGCAGCACAG
>OMKY01252902.1:0-24914 GCA_900302395.1 Bregmaceros cantori
ATATAACTATTTGCTTATTATTTTCTTGTACAAAGAATTGCTTGTTCCTTTACATTGTTAATTTCAACAATTATACATGTTCAAAAAAGAAGGAATTCTGAATTAAGTATGTGCAAAATAATTGTCTAACAAGACCATTATAATTGTTTCCCAACTCCTGTGTCCATGAAATAAGGATGACGAATAGAAACATATATGAATTACTTACAGCTGCACTATATCATTCATTTACAGAATCTAGTATGTATGCCTTCAATTCAAATGCAATTGGCTTAAAACACCTCCACATTTTCTAAAATGTAATGCTGCAATATTAACTTAGCAAATCCATAGCGGCACTGGAACCACATTCACAAAATTCACAAAACAAAAGAAAATGGACCAATTATAAACTATGAATAAACATTTTAATGTCTTGCATACAGACTGTACAGAGGGAATGTTGTCTTTCATAGGATTAAATAATACATTGCAGATTTCATCTGAATATTTGTATGATTATGCAGGCAGAAGAGATCAAAATTAGTGTCGTTTTACTTCAGCAATGTCATACATCAGAAATGGCAAAAAGATATTGAAAAGGCAATGACGTAAAACTCAAATACATCAATGCTCAATCCCAGACATTCAGTGTAACGTGATGGAAGATAAGCGCAGAAAGCAACATAACAAGCGCAATCATTAGGGTTACCCCGATACCATTTGTATAAAAGCATCACATAATTTGACAATATTTGTGTACCCCTAAAGTGGAAAATGCAGTGGGGCTGTTGCATGGTGACATCAAGGCTTGGTGGCGGCAGACATTATGGTGGTATCATCGTGGTCAGACGAACTGGCAGAGAGTGATATTTGCGTAACATTGTCCATTTGAAAGTCTTCCATTATTGATTTTTCCACGGTAATATGCTATCAATCACCAGCAAATGGCAGCCTTAATACATCCATTGTATTTGTCCCTATATAATGGACGTTAAGTGGACTTATTTATACGTTTACTTGTACTTCACCGTCCCTGACACCACCAAAATGTCACCGCCAAACCACGACGCCACGTCCAACAACCCTATTGCCTCTGTAATTACACCACTTTACATCAGCAAAAGCATAGTTTTACCAAATTAAAACACAAGTGATGTAGAGGTAAAATCACATCTGAGCACCAATACTGCAGAATATTGGGACTTGCCTAAAGGTAAAAGTATCATTCCCTCGCAGACAGCTCAACAACCAGAGAAAACAGCTTTTGGCGTCCATCTCCTTTGAACTCGGCACATCACATTTTCTTCATGCAAGACCGAATATAAAATAACACAAACCTGTGTGGTCATATGTCCAGGTATGCCTTTTGGGGGCATAGTCACAACACACACATTATTTTCCCCAACACTGTATTTACACTCAATGGATCCAGTGTTATGAATGTAAAATAAGAAAAAAAAAACATGAACAGCACTTGTGAAAACATAAAAATAAAAGTGATTATTATTGTTCAGATTGTTAAATATCCACACCATGGATATCCTCAAAGCAAGACGGAATGAATTTGAGTACTTTTCGGCTTACCCTGTTGCCCAATTGACCATTATTATTCATATACTAAGTTTTATAACACTATTTGCTGTAGTACATTAAGACTATATTTACTATATTTTACTATATATATTATACAATATTTCTTTAACATTAGTAGCACAGGCACACAGCATACCAGTTTTGAAACGTAAAAAGGAAAACAGTATTTTAGTTAAGTAAGAGGTGAGTGGAAAGAGTGAAACACGACTTTGTAAAAAATAAAATAAAATAAAATGATAATAAAAAGATTCATATCTTAGAATGTATTTCCATGCCTATACGTTGAAGTTCCCACCCAGTCAGCCGCTCTCATTGTTCAACACCAGTCAAGTTAAGACTACAAGCAAAATAAATTCACCCGCTATGAGAAAATAAAAAGGTCTGTATAGAAGACTGTTAACGCAATATACCTTGCACTTTGTAGGGGTTAAGTAACCATAGTCCATAATGTTATAAAGTTAATACATTACAAAACAATAATTACAAATATTTAAATACTGTGTAACAAACAAAAAACAGCTCTTCTTTTTTAGGCTCTGCTATACGAGACAAATATCAAGATAAATTTAATTATATTTGGCCTTGTCACTGTGCATTTTAATAATTCTTTATATGATTTATTTATTTCATGATATCTATATATTTCTTGTCAATCTTCCCACTGAACAAAAAAAAGTACCTAGTTTTGCCAAGAATTTAATGATTTGACTTCAACACGACTATAGAGTTTACACGCCAAAAACAGGACACTCCCTTTTGTCCCAGCCTTTGCATGCACACACACACACACTTCCGCAGTCTGTAAAGTCATTGCAGTGGACAGAAGTGGCTGAATTTGTCACTCTAAAATGCACACCGTTTCAAAATCTGCGTACTGCAGCTCGCTTTGTGACCATTTGCCCCCCCCACTACGCCGTTTTGAATCAATATTGACAAAACGCCAACAAATAGGACTTCAAGTCAGTCATCGAGGTGATCACATATTCCAAGTCTGACACAGAGGATTAAATGTAAATGAATTGCACAGATTATTAGAGTTCATGGGGCTCATACAAGTGTGAATATACAAAGCCCTAGCCTAGACATTGCGTCCGCCGAGGCTGTTGACAAATCAGGTATAATGCACGGGCACATTCACACATTCAAGTTATGCTGTTGCCACTATGCAATTTTCTGTTTGTGATATCCATATGCTGCCAGTATTATGGCGCTTTATACCATAAAATTGTTATTGTGGCGTTGTAGTGTCTCTGTACTACTGTTGGAATTCAAGGATGATTTCTTGCCAATATCTGCCACTGCTGCATATTGTGGAATTACCATTGTTGCTGCATCAGAGTACTGAAGTTTTATTTTTTTTTCTGTGCTTGCAATTAAAAATGTTTATGTTAACAGGACAAAAGGAGGGATTACTTTGAAAATGCTTTTTAGAAAAAAAAAATCAAGCAATTTCTAATAACCTATTTGCGATTAACTGCAGATGTCCAAATCATAATATAGCGTGTTTTTTTTTTTTTTCCAAAACATAAGTAAAACCTAAATCAGTTCATGAACCTACCCATTACGTTTCAGGGATATAACAACAAAAGCCTTGTAAAGCCTTGTATACTCAATATGTTTCCCCCATCTACTGCATGTCTCTCTGGACCAAGGCATGCTCGGGCCACTCCCAAACCCCGGATACTCCCATGAGTTCAACAGCATCTGCCACCTCTGGGGTATAGAATGAACCATGCAAATCTCAAATCCATGCCATCCATATCGTCCATGTTTTGTTATTGTTTGTATTACAATTGAACGGAGAGAAGAAAATGATGCCCCAATTTTAAATTTTTTCAATTATTTGAGCGAATTTGGTTGCACTAATACCAATACAAAAATATTGTAACCCGTTACCAACATAGAAAAGGCATAATAATTTAATACGTCTTTAAATTACACATTTCAGTCAATAATCACCTTTAAAATATTTGATAAATGATGCGATGTTCATTGCAATTTAATTTGAAAATCAAATATATGTATTTTCTTCCACTTAGAATGATCTAATGATTATACTCATACATTTGCAAATATAAGTCATAGCTCCTCATCTGTACCTGTGACACATTCCCTCTGTGCCAATTTTCTTGACGAGAATCATATGCAAAAATTGGCATTGGCACATTGCGACGTACAAAACATCATCAACGGATACTGAAAAAAAAGAAGACTTTGGAAAAAGTACCATTAAAATACCATACTGGGAATATCCATCCTTGCATGCATACATGTGCATTGCTATTGCGTACATTTTGATGTACCGCCGATGAAGGTGAAACAAGACGAATATGGTTCATTTCAACTGATATTTCATGCACTTGTGTAGGTAATGCAAACATGTTTAGAAGAGGCTTTTTTTTGCACAACTTTACATAGGTTTGGTTTCAGCATCAAAAGAGAAGTTGAAATAAAAACACTCAACTGACAGGAATGCTCGATATTACATCGTTCATTTTGGAAGAAGGATCTAGGACCAGCAGCTGACATTTGGGGAGGAAATCCTACCAGCATCAACTGTACGAGTTTTGTGAGTTAAAAAGTCAGTTTGGTGAAACCAGTGCAAGGATCCCAGTTCATACAGCGTGTTCCAGCATCAGGAAAGAGCAGCTTCATCGATCAGTGGATATGTAGTATTGGATGGTCCGATTAGGATGACTGGAGTTAAACTGTGCGCCGAGACCGGGGTTGTCAAAATTTGACTAATCATTAACTTTCTTGGACTTTCTTGGCACTTCTAGGGAATATGGTGTGGTGCCACTTCATGACGCCAGAACCAACGAATCGTCCATGCATCGCACACGACCAGACTGTCTGGTCCAACCAGGTCAGATTGTCACCAAAATTTGTGCGGTCCAATCAGCGGCCTTCTAAGGTGGGCCTCCACGCCACTTGTCGCGACAACAGTGCTGCAATTTGATAACCATTTGATTGACACTTTTCTTGAGCCAGATTAATCCAGACCAAATGATCATTCTAGTCATGTGCGATGCATGGACAATTCATTTGTTCTGGCTTGTCAGGGAGTGAAGACACATGCTACAGATTCACTATAGAAACACGTTTCATTTTCTTGTTGCCCAATGACCCTGTCTGAACGCACAGTTTAAAAGTGTTTGCACCATAAAAGTGTAAACAATATACTTCGTAGACCATTGAACCAGTCCAAACACTGGCAGCGGGAACTTTTCATCTGGTACAGTTTGGCAAGAAGACAAGGTGTGATACAAAAACATCCTTCATGTAAGTGGGATAACTATGTCATTAGAAACAATAGTCTTTTTGTGACTTCATAACATGTGTGAACTAGTGTCGATAACCCGGTAGTTGCTGCTTATTGAAATGATTAGTCAACAATTTTTTTTTCTTAAAAAATCTACCCAACATATTCACAGCAAGCAACAATTGCTATTAACACCTTATTGAATTATTATTATAGGGTGTACCGTCAGCACAAAACTGACAAAAACAATAATTAAATTCCCCGGCGATTATCGAGTATAAAATGAATTGGTAACAAATGTAATAATCGATTAACCGGATGAGTCGACGAAACGTAGCACCCCTAAGCTAAATCGATAAGATACTTCATTCATCCACGTAAGTAACAGGATAGGAAGACCCAGGACACGGCTGGCCTAGGAATGCCTCTCAGTCTCACCTGAGGAGCTGGAAGAAATAGTCAGGAGACTGAGGCTGCTGCCACGACCGCCCAACCCCGGATATGCAGAAGCAGTAAGTAATACATATTATACTACTTCTAGCCCAATACTTTACAGTGCTTTTGGACAGTAAACGAGCCTCAGTGATTGAGACCATTTAAGAAATGGCATGAAAGTCCACACTAAAATATTGGCCACTCAAATTGATGGTGACTT
Source organism: Bregmaceros cantori (assembly GCA_900302395.1). Lineage (NCBI taxonomy): Eukaryota > Metazoa > Chordata > Actinopteri > Gadiformes > Bregmacerotidae > Bregmaceros > Bregmaceros cantori. The sequence continues at coordinate 5,493 of OMKY01252902.1, forward strand.
TGGTTGGTCCGTTGGTAGTATGGAGATAATGGTCGTTTCTTCACTCATTCAGTGCCAGCCATTTTCAAATTCGGCACGTCCCAGTGCCAGGGTTTTTTCAAGACCCATAGAAAATTAAGTTTGGTGTTCTTGTAAAAAAACATATCAAAGGAAACTTCAGACTCTCCTTTATCACTAGAAAGTTTGTACTTGTTTCAATTGTTCAGTTATAGCGTCCAGAACAGGGGTGTATATCACTGAAGAGTACTCATTTCTCACAAAATCTTCAGTAAATGTGGGTGCAGTGCCGATGGTGGCTGCTAGGTGGCAGCCTCAAAGGCGGTCAAATGGAGGCACTGCACCTAGTCTATTTTTTCTCTCCAATAAAACGGCACTCAGCGGTACTATTCACAAAAACTCGATAACGCTGAATGAATTAATACAAGAACACCTACACAACCCCCCCCCCCAAAGCGCTCAGCCTTGAGGAAGGCGACCTCCTCAGGAAACTACATGAATAAGTGAAATTCACCAAACAAGGGCTCTTGTCGACAGGTTGTCTGCTCCTTTGGTCTCGTTGTGGCGAATGAATCACAATCACATTCCAGTGCAACCTATAGACTAGAGGCCGCCACTTTTGTATTGGGAAATGGCCACGTAAACAAGGAAACATTACATATCTTCACTGTCTACATCTAAAGTAAGGAAGATGCGATTGTATTTTTTTGGGAGGGTGGGGATGGCAGTGCAAATATAACCAACTCGACTGATCCGGTGGAACACATGATTGTTTGGCAAGATGATACATTTGTCAAGAGAAGCGACACACAAAAAAGAAAACCTAAATTATTAATTAGAAAGACAAAAAATATATACTGTACATAACCCCATTGCTGGAAACTCATTCATTGACTGCGAGCGACTGCACAGTCTAAATCAAACACATACATGTAAATACATTCATCTACTCCCAGCAGAGTAATAACATAAAAAACTCAGTGATTATTTAAATGTGAGAATTGAACAAGGAGCGATATGACTGTGGCTTATGATCGTTAGGAAATATGTAGGAGACCACCACCAAACAAGACATCCACCTAAAGAGGCAGCAACTAAAATGTAGATGCATCTCATGCTTTAGTTCTGATGACAGTGAAGTTCATGGAAGCAGGAAAAGTGAACCACTTTATGGGTTACAGACCAAATCACATCAATGAGGACTGCCCGAGGCTTAGAGTAGGGCTGTTGCACGGTGATGTAATGGCTTGGCGGCGGCAAACATTATGGTGGTAGCATCGCAGTCAGATGAACAGGCAGAGAGTGATATTTGCATAACGTTGACCTTAGTTTAAGTCTTTTATTATGGATTTATCTATGGTAATATGCTATCAATCGCCATGTCTACTCTATTTGCCCCTATATAATGGATGTGAAGTGGTAAGCAACTTAAGCGTACATATACTTCACTGTACGTAACGCCACCAAAATGTCTGCCGCTGTCAAGCAGTGACGACAGACGCAACAGCCCTTTTGAGATTATGGCCTCGTTATCTTTAACTCTACGGAGACGGATGAGATGCGTCTGTCCGTTCCAGCCGTTGCTTCCGGAGTTGGCATTTATACCTCCATCCGTATACGGATGTCCGTAAGAAATCCTTTAGAGGGCGGTGCTGAGTCGCGACAGAGCATGCAAAACGCTTGTGACTCCCTACTGCCCCCGCAGTAGTTAATTAGGATAGAGCGATTACGTCACTTGTGCTCGAGTCCACTTCCAAACGTATTGCATTGGTTAGGGAGGATCTCATTATACGTAGTAGGAGCGGCCGAGAATGTCAACAGCCACTCCCAGTTCACGTGTCGGCCGGTGCGGCTGCGCACAGCTGCACGTTCCATTAAGCTCGTAGGAGGCTCCAAGATAATGCGGCCACCCCATTGTTCCATACGTGGTGACGTGGTTCTACACGCAGCGTTGTGAGGTATCTCGAACGCACCAAATCGGTACGAAGGAAAAGCAATATTGAAATACTACTAGTAGATACTAGACACTCATTTGACAAATATTTTAGGTAACTCGAATGGAACCTGAATGGAAATGTAGTGAAACACTCTCGTCCCGTCCGGGAATGCAGTCAATGGTCTGCATCCAAGCGTCGCATCGGATTGCGGTAACTTGGGGTTACAATGGCACGTGTATCCATGCAAGTCCGCCTGACAGGAGGTGGTGCTACTGCTCACTCGGGCAGATTTGGGGATTTTCGTGTGACGTCACGATCTTGTTCCCATATTTGCTAAAGACAACAGTTGGTTTTTTTTTACATTGTGAAGTCTCTTACTACCCAACACTACCGACAATCGTAAACACACAGTCATATGGTTCCACATGTCAATCCCACTTCGGATGATACCTTCAAGTTTGCCATCTACATACATTTTGCACTATGTCCCAACTATGGTACAGTATTAAGACTATGGTTTTTCCTTGCACCTCACTTTTTAGAGAGTTTCCCCGCCTTGCGTTTCGGCTCGTAGGGCGTGCGCAGGATGCTGGGCGTCTCCTCCATGACGCGCACCAGCAAGTCGTCGATGTAGTCCTCGAGTTCGCGGATGTGGGCGTCTTTGCGGCGCACCAACTCCTTCTGTCGGATCAGCTCTGTTGCGACCTCTTCGAATGACAAATTACTGTAGGATGCCACAGTCTCTGAAGGCTGCTCCTAGGACAAGAATAAACCAGAATATTTGGGTGTTGAATAGCACAGCGCAAGTTACCGCCATCATTTTTTAAATAACTCAATAGACGTGTGCTCCCATTAAATAGTCAAGTTAAAAAGAAGTCGGAACACAAGTCATATTCAGTGTAGAATTCTTACCAGAGCTACCTGCCAAACTAGTCTCTTGCCAGAAAAGTCATGTTGTTAATGTTTTAATGATTTCAATATGCCCTTTTCCACACAACTACTTTTTATGGGGGTTTTTGTAGCCCTTTTGCGCCAGGTCCTTTGTCCTGGTTCTAAGAGACAGGGTAACCAGTCCATTTACCAAGCAGACTTTCACGTTCAATGATGTCAAGCATTGCTAAAATCAGCCCACAGCCCCAGAGTATCAAATCCATTGAGTGTTTGTGGGAATAATGTAGGCCTGCAACAATTAATCGATTAATCGATGACTAATCGATTATTAAATTATTTGACAACTAATGCAATAATCGATAATCGCCTTTTTTACACGTTTACACAAATTTGATATTACTTAATTTCTGAAAAATCCAGAATATGATTAATAATTATTCAACATTATTGATAAGAAAGATGAATATGAAGAAAACCATCAAAATCGTAGCGTAAAAAATAATTGTAATGAGTTGGTGCTAAACTGTACCAAAATTGTTGTACATTTGTTTGCTGACATGAACCAAAATTGACTAAATTTCAAGTTGACAAGATTCATTTCTGTGTTGCTGTGAATATTTGGGGGATTTTTGAAAGTAACATAATCTAACTGATTAGATTAATCGTTTCAATAATCGGCACCTAATGACTATTGAAATAATTGTTAGTTGCAGCCGTAAAATAGTATTATCTGGAGGGGCACAAAGAGTCCGTAATCATTTTCAACAAGTCACAATTTTTATCAGCACGCCCCCCTACTTCACCTGCACCTCTACATGAAGGGAAGGCATTTGGGTCTCAACCCCGTTTTAAATACCACACTTATCAGCTCCAACTCCCATAAACAGCCAGTCACAGCCTGCTTGCACGTGTACAGAAGACATGAGAAGGGAGCCCCGGCTGGGTCAACATGCCTTATTGATTTGTACTTATCTAGTGTTTTTATAAGAGTCTGAACAGAGCCACTTTGTTTTTTCCAGAGAACAGAAACAAAACCGGAAACATTATTATTTTTAATGTTCTGGAACAGGAACAGTTATTTAAAAATAAGGGTAACTGGTTAATACCGGTTTTATTTTGTTCCTCAAAGTTCTTGTGCCTTCCCTTCCCGGCCCCCTGATCCCACCGCACCGGTGAGTGCCCTGCATGGCGCAGGTGCCCGGTGTCCGCTGCTCTGCCGCTGTGCGCTTCTTCCCAGCCACGCCCGTGACGAGCGTCGACTTCAATTGAAACTCCGGCTGCCACAACTTGTGCCAAGCTGGGATGAACAAAATTAACCATTCCGAGAAAAACATTTTTTTTGTTTTAACCGGTTCGCGAACCTCAATTTATTGGTGGAACTCATAACCGGAAACGTTATAATTCGGTTTCTGTTCGGAACGAACCGAATGGGGAAAAATATTGGTTGAAAGCCCTGCTCTCAAGTGATGCTTCTATGACGTTTTGGGGATGTTTAGCAGTTAGAGACTTCCCAGAAAAACAATTTGTGACCGATGGACACGGCCGCCATGCTACCTATGTAGCAGAAAAGGAATGACGTTTTCATCTCAGAAAACCAAACGCGCGCACCCAAACGCGCGGGCACGCGGATAGCCTGGCAAGCACGCATCGCACGCGACTAGAACGATTCTAGTTCTGCTTGTAGTCCTACCTACTGGCGGCATGCAAAGTGAGTAGTGCAACATCCCGAAGCGTCGCAACAACCGTACTGAGCCGGAACCATCAGTGGAATCAATGGAATACATGTCAATGTACTGACTGAAATGCTCAATTTGAGACACGGCACGGCAGTGGCCTACCCTTGGAAGATCCCAATTATTATAATCCATTAACCTCAAACCTCAGAGAAAATTGTGTGAAAATAGTTGGGCACAGTTTTTCCTTTATTCAATTTGTGGGAGTAGAACCTTCATACAATCCACGTCGATTATACACATATACACACACTGCAGAGCGAACTGGATAATGGCGTTCCTGGGCCGATCAACAGTGAGAAGAAGATAAGACAAGCAACGCCTTGGCATTCTCCACTTGTCTCATTACTGTTGCTAATGAGCGGAGCCTCTAAAAGCTCAGTCCTTTGAAATCGCTCACTGTCCACACCAGTAACTCCCCCTCCCCACCACAGCCCACCTCTCTCAGCCCACCTCTCCCCTCATGTGGTTAATTAGTCAGTGCAGGCGGAGGAAATGCGAGGTGCCATGTCTGTCCGGCTGCTGCGTACACACTGAGGGGGCACATGAATGGCTACCGACAGCCCCTCAACACCCACCAAGAAAGGTGACGACAGCCATTATCAGCAGCCCCACCCCCCTGTGACAAGTGCAGACTCAAACGCAGTAGTAACACAGTAGTTGTCTTGGGTCGATGTGCAGAGTGGCAGAGTAAAACGAACATGTTCGAAAAGAGCACAGATTTACATATGCTTCACAAATGAAACCAGATTTGAAAGGGCATTAATGTCTCTAATTATGATATGTCCATATATATTAGTACATACTGTGTATGTTCTATATGGAAATTAGAAATTGCATGCTTCTAATGTTCCCTTTGATAGTGTGTTGCTATTCTATCTGCTGTACCACTACCATTTACTATGAGCTGAGACTGCTGAAAATCATTTCCCAATTGGGATCAATGAAGTATTCTGATTCTGAATTACTCAATTGCCAATGTGTACAAAACAAAATGTACATAAAAACTACTGAAGCATGCAGTATACAAGTAATACAATTTGGCATCATGCACATGCTTGGCTATTTTAAATCAGGCTTTCTAAACAAATAACAATGCTGCGATCGGTGCTGGCTCGGTGGCACAGTCGACTAGAGCCCCAGCACCAAGCCCCATACAGCCTTGTGCCTGTATCTTAGCCTCACAGCGCACGCAGCAGTGATCCCCACTCTCTCATCCCCGTCACCCTAAAGACCCTTTTACAGAGGCTTACTTAAGGCCAGTTCACATGCACATCCACCCTAAAAATTGCTTCTCCACGAGCGCAAAACGGCCAGGCCACACCAGGTTTCAGGACCCACTGAGGTGAGGATCTAGAATGTGGCCGTCGGTGGCCAGGTTTGCTGGTCGACGATTGGTCACACTCTGAGGGAGTGACACAACGTGGCCGGCCAATCGATGTGTGGCTACATCCACACAGGAGGGTAATGATATGGAAACGAGGAAACGGATTGGAAGCGGATTGAAAGAGTGTAGGCTCCTTCAAGTTTCATCCTTCAAAAATGCTCTACGGTTTTACCATTTCTATACCCCGCCCCGGATGGAAAACAGTACACCTGCTAATTCCAGTGACAATGATTTATGGTATTCATCCCGCTTCCGAGTGAATCCTGTCGCTGCCTCTCAATAAAAAGAAAAAAACGGCGCTTGCGCCCAAAAAATAACTGTTTAAAGGACAGCTTTTTTTCAAAGTCATTCATTCATTCAGTGTACATGTGCTCCCATGTTGCCAGCATTCATATAATAATGTCAATAACAATCAGAATGGGAAAGCACCAGATCAATTATGGAATATTATGGGTAACAACTTTGTCTACAATAAAAATGTCCTAAAACTACCGGCTGTGCGCCCAACATCAAAGTATTGAGGTATGCTTGAAGGAAGAGAAATAGAATGTTGCGTAACGTATGTAACATATGTATTCTATGAGTGACTGATAGAGTGATTAATCGACAACTAATGCAGTAATCAATTAATTGTCCAGGAGTTCAATCATTGTTATTGTCAGCAGTTATTGTTTTGGCTGACACCATCCCCTAAAAACATTTAGAATTTAACGGATATTATCCAATATTATTGATAAAAACCATTGTTTGCCAAGATGAACCAAAATCTACAGTTCCAGTTGTCAAGATGAATTCATGTGTCAATGTGAATAGATTTTTAAAAAGGAAAGATTTCTAACCAATTAATCAAGACTCCTACTACTATCGACTTATTACTTGCAGCCCTAGAAGGGATACAAAAGCTGAAATGTCATCGGAATTTTCAAAAGGCATAGACAAGTCTGCTCGACGGTTCCCAACCACTGCACATGCTCATTAAAAATAGTACAGAATCTTAAATACCCTCCTACACCCTTTCTATAAACAAAAAGAACAGAGGGAGCGAGCCAGAGCAATAACGACCCCCTTTGCTTCCAATTACAGCGGCAAAGTTTGACAAATCCAACACACCTGACCTTGGACACCAAATTTTCACAGCGCTTTCATATAATGACGGGATCACACTGACAGTGTGCTGCGACGTGCTAATTAGATGAATGGAAAAACCATCGCATCGTTTCTCAAAAGGCCTCAAATGTCAATGTCACCAGCTGCAATGTCAAGACGACGGTGAAAATTGTCAATTAAAAAAAAAGTCGACACTGTCGTTCGTCACAATTGCCTTCTTGCAGATCTGTCGCTGGAACTTATAGTTGACCCGAAGATAACAAATAAAATATATTCAGGATCTGGTTCATAATAATCCATGGTGTTTCTGCAAAAAGTCAACACAGGTTTAGTCTGCTTTGAATAAACCTACATTTACGTTAAAGAGATTTTCTTCCTCTCTTCATTATATTGAAGCCCTCACTATATCATTATATACATGCCCCCACTGACTACTCCTGTATATAGGCTGTGAACTGACTGACCGGCTCCAATTGCTGTGGGGTTGCATTAGATGTATGCCCTGCTCCAGCATTAAGAACTATTGACTTATTGATGCACAATGTGTTTTCAATGCTTGCCCTTTACACCAAGTTCTCCGCACTGGAACTGTAAAAAGTTCCTAGCCTGTGACTTGTTCATAGACAGCGTCACTAAAGATGATTCTGAATACAAGAGACACGGATGACAACGCCTTACCTTTTTCTTGGCTTCTCTGTTTTTCCAGCCAAGTGCTTTTTTGCCCTCTTCTTTTCCGGTCAACCGCTCCCTGGGAAAGGACCACATTTACAAAATCTATCCATCATCCTGGCATTGAGTAAATAAAAAATATAATATAGTGAACATATTTGGATATTGTGTCATGGTAATGGGCTTTTAGTAGTTCCACAGGTTAATTCCAAATCAAATGGAGAGGCATTCAGCTTCTCTGGCCCTCGACTGTGGAATGGTCTATCGGGGGCCTTCAGAGCCATGGAGAGTGGACACCGTCAATGTTTTTAAGAAGAAGCTCACCACCATCTCTTTGACCTGACTTATAACTAGGATGTTACCATCATCGGTAGATCAGCCTACTCTATGTATGTCTGTGTGTGTGTGTGTGTGTGTGTATTTCTGTGGGCAAGTATGTGCCTGTTTGCTTATAGTGGGAGGCTGTGTGTAATGTGGTACTGTTCAATATTCTGTTTCTGTAAGCTGTTTGTGTTGCTCTGCATGAAGGTGCTATATAAACAAAGTTTGAGTTTAAGTTTAAAGGACATATAAAGTACACACACTTGAAAACATAGCTTTACATGGAAATATTGCCTTCACTAAGGCTTTGAAACTTTGAACCAACAAACCTGAACAGCCAGAAGCGGTTGCGCCACTCACCACTAATCAAGCAGCACAAACCCAACTTAACATGATATTGTTTATTTACTCCTCCATTTCAAGCAATAATTCAACTTCGGCATCCATGCTACTTGAAAATTACATGATTTGTTTCCATAGTCGACAATGAGACATGTTTCAACAGCGCAGCGCGGGTGCCTCGTCTCCAACGGCGACCATTGACAGTAGAGTTGTGATTTTGTCAGATCAGCTGATCCACCACCAGTCACATCTGCTGTAAACGGCATCGCATGACATTTCTGTGGCGGAGGCGGCGGAGAAGGCGTCTCAACACGTCAAGGCTATGAGATATTACCACGGTCGGGCTGAGGAGTCGGGAGACTATCACTCACCTGGCTGTCAAGCGTGGCAGTCAGTGAGTCACGTCTGTGTTTGTGTGTCTTCCGAGTGACAGCAGCATTCACTTGGGGTGAAACAATATTTACGAGCGCTGCAATTAGCCAGAATTTGAAGGATCGTTGTCTTGGCGATAGCTTGACATGGTTAATATGATCCAGCTTGACTTGATCGACACCTCTGTCTTGAGCACAGGATCTGGGCACACACGAATGCATCCAAGCAAAAATCTTCGATCCTTTGACGGCCCTTAATGATGTGGTCCTGTCCCTTTACACCAACTATGGCGTGTATGGTTTGGAACTTGGGAGAGAGAGATGGGCGAGCGACCACAGAGATAAGTGGTTAATTGCTCAGTTTATCTGGCTGAACGATCTCATTATCATCACAAGCCAGTATGATCAATCTCAGTCCATTTGGACAACTAGTAATGATGCCGCCCAGAGGAATGTCTAGAAAAAGTGTTTAAACTGCATTCACAGATTCACTGGAATACATACGTGCATGGGTGGAGGCAAAGAAATTAGTGTAAATGTCTTTGGGGGGGGGGGCAACCCTTTATTTTCAAACATCAGGTGGGCACAGAAGGAGGGGTTGTAAGCTGAGAGATCACCAATATCGTAGTTACTTCAATTTCAGTGACATTTCAAGTAATGAGTAAACTAACGCATTACATAGATTGTAAAAAGAACATGGATGTTGTTTACTTCTACGGTGGGCAGGGTTTCAATAAGCAGCGTCAGAGGCAGGTTTAAGGTGTTCTCAATATGAACTGTCAAATTTCAGCAGGGTGCATCAGCCTAATTCTGCGTGGTTTCAATATATGTTTTGATCATGAATTATGTGAGAGGGGTCAGAATTTTACTAACATGTCAGTCTATACCAATGAGCAATGTGTTGTGCTGTAGCCCAGTTGGATAGACAGAGCGCTGCGGAGCACATGTATGCCACAATGAAACTTACGAGCCCTGCTACCCTGGAGACTTTCTGTTCTCCTGGACTCCCCTCGGGTAAGAGGTTTCAGTCCATCGGGGTCAGAACCTCGCGTCACAAGAACAGCTTCTTCGTTGCTGCCATACGGCTACTGAACACTAGTTCCCTTGTTACAATGTGCCTTGTATATAGACCGTCCCCCTGTACATAGACCCTAGTTCCCTTGTTACAATGTGCCCTGTATATAGACTGTCCCCTGTACATAAACCCTAGTTCCCTTGTTACAATGTGCCCTGTATATAGACTGTCCCCCTGTACATACACCCTAAATCCCTTGTTACATGCCCGTTACATGCCCGTTACATGTTTGTTACATGTTTGTTACATGTTTGTTACATGTTTGTCTCCATGTCTGTACCAAGAAGAAATCCTAGTCTGTGATGTTGAATCATTGACAATGGCAATAAAGGTCATTCTGATTCTGATCTCCTTAAAAGAAGAGCAAAACTTAGTGACAGAACAGAAGAGCTCTAGCAGTACCTGGGGCTCAGGTCTGAGCTGAAGGGGTTGGTAGAGACGGCGTCGCTGCTGAAGGGGTTGGCCAGCGACTCTGAGCTGCTCCGAGGTCCGTTGGGCCCCCTGCCGCGCACCTCCTTCTTCCCGGTCATGCGCTCCAGCAGGCTCACCTTGTCCTTCTTCTCACGACGTTCACCTTCAAAGGGGTTGGTGACGTTGTGATTGCGCGGCAGCGTGGCAAACTTGGGTGGCAAGCTGTCGTTCACGTCGCCAAAAGGGTCGCCCTGGGTCTCGCCGATCACATAGTCTGGCACGTCGCTCTGGGAACGCCGATGAGGTCCACCTGGCAGTCGTGTACAAAAAGACAGGGTATTAGAAAATGTTTCACAATAACAAATGACCACAGCTGTAGAATATACAGGGAGCAGCGCAGTTTGAATAAAAACTAAAGTCAACGTTATTTCTAGTGTGCAATTGCAAATATGCGGGTGCTTTTTATTCCTCCTCTCGTTTTCTCTCTCGCCGTGGACATACATACGCTCAGTCTACAGTGTGTTGGTGACTTGGAGACTGCAGGAGGCTAAATAGAAAACGATGTAGACTTTGTGGTAAGGCAGAGTAACTCACAGTAATCTGATTAGTAGTTTTGAAAAATATGTGAATCGAGCATGTTTGGAGATGATGAAATATGAACGCGCTTATTTCAACAAATGTTAAGTGTGCCCATGTTCCCCCGTGCCGATTTGAGAGAGCAAACCCAAACAAAAATAGACTAATTGGTGTGATGTGGGGCCATATAAATATACCAGACAAATTAACTTTCAATATAGATCATGGTCAACACGATACACTTTTGCGTCCAAAACAGATCGAACAGCCCTAGCAGAGACCCTTCACCAGGGATGTCCCAAGGATGTTAAAGCTATCATTAAATAATTATCCAACCTATTCCTATTGAAACCAGACACACTGTCTGAACCAGGCAGACGACCCCTCTGTGTGGGTGGAGGTGATAATGATAAAGGATTGGAGATGGTAATGATGGGTGCCTTAACTGCGCTCACCAGTTTCATCGATGGAGTTCATGGACTCCAGCTTGGGGCGTACGTGCGTGCCGATCAGATCCGACATGGAGTGAGCAGCAGAGAGTTTGTGAGAGCCGGCCAGAAGAGGTCTCTTGGTTTTGGGCTTGGGCTGGCCAGCGGCAGCATCCTGAAGTTTGCTGAAACCTGGAGGGTTCTGCTGTTGGAGGTAGGCGGGGGGTGTGTGAAAATGAAACAGTGAGTTTATTCTTATTTTGCAAGTATGTGAATGTAAAAGGAAATGGTCATGAAATCTCAACATTACACCATAGTACTGGATTGAAGGTCTTCAACCGGTTTCAATGGCTGACTTATGCATCTATATTATTAGGCTGGGTAGTGTGGATAAAATATGATTATATTTGTCTGTAACTCTGTTAATGTTAATAAACATACTGCAATATATTAGAATATTCTACGGCCCAACATGACTTGACTTCTCGTGCATGCAGTATCTCAACCTAATGATTGTTTGGTATTACGGATCATTATTTTGATTATATTTATTCATCATTATTTGAAAAATGTGGTTGTGTCTACTAAGGTATGTTAACCACCATGCTCAAGACTGTCGGTGAAAGAGAGGTAGTGGTACAAATTCTTGATTAAGCAACTCGTTGGATGAATGATCACTTGTTGATGTCATACAAAAGCGAATGTCAGTCACGTGCAAATAAATTAATTATTAGTTGCAACTGGTTTATCAATTAATTGATAACTGATCATTGAATTAGTTTCTCACTAATTATATCCTTAGCAAATTCTATACACTGAGATGGAAATAAGTGGAGATAATGAGACATCAAAAAGTTAATGTTTCAGGTTAATGATCGTTCTGATTTTACAGGAAAAACTAACAAATTAAATGATTACTTGGCTGTAAAAATGGCTGAGTATCATAATGAGTGTTAGTTGCAGCTAGGTGTAGGCCGATTTCAAGATGTCCCATCGCGTTCCCAAAAATATTGATTGGCGATATGAACGCAATCACCACCGGTGGGGGAAGTTGCCGCAGCGACAGTTGGATACAGTTTCCGAGTTAAGAGAACAACGTCGTGGTGGTTATGTTACAGCAGAGGATTGGCTGCGTTACACGAGCCCCCATGACGTTACAGAGCACAATTGCAACTGTGCAATTGTAAATTTGCGGGTACTTTTTTTTCCTCTCGCTGTGGACACACATACGCTCAGTCTACAGTGTGTCGGTGACTTGGCGGAGAGTGCAGCAGGCTAAATAGAAAACGATTAAATCGAAAATCGGCCCACCCTTAGTTAGTTGTCGCCCAAGCAGGAATCGAACAATCGCTACCTCAGGTTTGTGCTGGTTCCGATGCTGTTGGTCCAACTCGGCGAGAGCAGAGTGTGGCACCACAGCGGAGGTGGTGTCGGACGCGCTGTCGTACTTGCGTCCCTTCATCTTGCTCTTCAGCTTGGCGAAGGGCGAGCGCGGCTTGTCCTTCATGGAGAGGTCGAACATGCTGGCAGTCATGTTGTTCCTCATGAACTGGATGCTCACCTGTGGACCACCGCAATTAGATTTTTGCAATTAATTGCTAGCCTGGCGAGCCAGAACAAACGAATTGTCCACACATTGCACGCCGCTAGACGGTAGGGCTGTACGATTTTGCAAAAACATAAAATCCAGATTTGTGTCTTTGAAATCTTGATTTTCGATTTGTTTCCGATTTCTTGAAGAAAAAGGACAAAATGTATCAAAAGTAGAAGTTTCATATTTCAAACTCTGTAAACAGTGTCTATTTTTAGAATTAAGTAGACACCTTACCCTTTGGTACTTAGGATTAATACAATTATCAATTTATATACATTTTATTCACCCATATGACTTGAAAACAGACCAGCAAAATCATTATCAATGCTAAAAAGGAAATACAATTTGACAATTTCACACAGCCCTACTAGATCGTACATTGTGTCTGGGCAAATTAGTTAGACTTTGCCCGTATTATTTAATTACTCAAATCAAGATATGGGCAGAGTTTTGTACGGGCGACACGAGACGTGGGCGGAGTTTGATGGACACGCCTCCTTTTTATGGTTAGTTTTCAAGACAATGGAAATAGGGATTTCCTGATTCCAGGTTGTTAAGACAATGTACCAACTGCTGCAGTGAGTCATTTGCCAAATGATAATAATGTACCAGCCAGGCATAGTCACATTATCCCAAAGCCAGTAAAATTAATGTTTACCTGTATGCGGCCGCGCTCTTTGCTCTTCTTTCCTGGTTTGGAGTGCAGATCATACCAGCTGAAATAAGACAGGAACAGTAATTAAAGGAATATAAATTCAACCCTGTATACACTGTCAGAAATGTGGACTCTGTATCCAGACTTCATTGCAGTCAGTAATGATTAAAAAGATCTCAAAGTGTCCAATTTGGTTTAGAAGTGGGCGACAGGCTGAATTTTGTTTTCAATCACCTGACCAAAGTGTTCATCGCGAAATGTTTCATTGCGGCATCATAACATTTTGCCATGCATGGCCACCTGCCCCCACCCGCCGGACAAGTGCCCCACCTGGTGCGGTCCGTCCGTGTGTGAAGAATTAATAACGCCGTCGTCGATTTTCAATTCTTCCAGCTACGCGAGTCTCTGCCACCGTGCGCCTTCCCTTCCTAGATGCACCGCTTGGGCGTCTATTCGCAAATCTCAAGCGGCGCCAATCATCACCAGCTACGAGCGGCAACTCGAATTGAAACACCGTCTGGCACTAGCAAATATTTCTGGACTTTTGCCGCCCGTGACAAGCATCAACAAGTTCTGGTGGAAACTAGGTCTGCAACGTTTAGTCGATTAATCGATTACTAATCGCTTGTGAAATTAACCGTCAACTAATGCAATAATCAATAATCTGCATTCGCCAAGGAGTTGAATCATTGTTACTTTCAGCGGTTTCTTTTGCAGACACATTCAGGTATTGGTTTACACAAATTTAATATCACTTGCTAATTTCTGAAAATCCTGAATATGATTAATACTTATTCAACATTATTGATTGAAAAAAGATGAATATGAAGAAAACCATCAAAATATTAATTGTAATGAGGTTGTGCTAAATTGTAACTAAATTGTTGTACATTTGTTGGATATCATGAACCAAAATTGACTAAATTGACAAGACAAAGTTCATTTCTGTGTCGCTGTGAATACTTTGGGGATCCTTGAAAGGAAAAATATCTAACGATTAGTCAATTAAACGTTTCAATAATCGGCAACTAATCGACTATTGAAATAATCATTAGTTGCAGCCCTAGTGGAAACGCACCGTAAGGCTAAACTGTGCACCGGACACATCCACACAAAAACCATGGTTTGCACACGTCGACGTCCTCCATTTCCCACAAATCCTACAGTCGCTGACATTTGCTAACATATATAAATATGCAACCATAATTCCCACCCAACGACCTTACACAAAAATATAGAATAGAAGATGTGTGCTAGTAGTGCCGCTAAAGGCAGCCATGTTTATTCGGCGGTTAAACAAACAGAACCGGCTACGTCTTCCTGAAATTAACTGGCATTTTATTAGATTTCCAGAGGAGAAAACATTTATTATTCAACAGATAAACATTATTCTGTGCAAACTAAATGTGAACAAAGACCCTAGCGTTGAATAATGATGCAGGCTCATGGTTCTATTTGTTTAACCCTCTTTGCTTTTCCCACAGAAAAGTAATGGGATTTATGACTTGACCACAGCTTGAAAGCGACGGTGGCATTTGCACAAATCTGCCCTTTAGTCAGTCGGTGCTGTGAAATGAAACAACTTCCCCATCTCAGAGTCTCTAGACGCTTTACACCAGACATAGCCATGTAGTATGCATTGCTTATCAAGGACATTCAAATTACCATACTCTTTATAATACTAAATAAGATGTGCAAAATAGGGTGGCAACTAACGATTATTTTAATAGTCGATTAGTTGCAGATTATAGAAACGATTAGTCGATTAATCTGTTCAATATTTCAAAAATCCTCCAAATATTCACAGCGACACAGGAATTGATCTTGTCAACTGGAATTGTAATCAATTTTGGTTCATGTTAGCAAGCAAATGTACAACAATTAAGTTAATTAATCAAAAAAAAAGATCATTACAATTAATGTATACGGCAATATTTTGATGGTTGATCAAGCTGCCCCCATCCTATCCAAGATGGCGCCTGGGACACCCACCTACTTTGTATCTGCGCAGGTGATAGCTCCATAGTAGTAGGCGTGTCCTGGGAAAACGTTGCGCCGGACGGCACAGATTTTCACGACAGTTGTTTATTTTTTGACAAATCCTTTATTCATCATGGAGGGCTAACACAGAGAACAACACTGAATTCTGCACATAACTGGTATGTTTTTATATAGCATTTTAATTATTTTATTGTTTCTATGATGTTGTTAGTGTTTCGCTGTCTGCCTGTGCTCGTTGCATGAAGGGATTGGGTGGCACTTTTTAATTTCGTTGTTGTGGGTTTATGACCGACAATAACAGCGCTCAATGGTCCGGAAAATTCGGTACTCATTATTTTAGTGAAATATCTTATTATCTATTATATATTCAAAATCGCCACAATACTAATATAAGAACTGTTTTCCCGAATAACCGATTCAAACTGAAACATCATGTTAGAATAATTGATTATTAAAATATTTGATAGTTGCAGCCATAGTCAAAAGCATAAGACAGGTGTCGCAGACAACACCCACAGAAAAGACAACGCCCACATCACGTGACACCCGGGTCATGTGACTGCCTTGATGTTCATGTATGACAACTATTACCGATCACTCCCTTTTGTTGCTGCTCTCGGCGTGCCAGGATCAGGACATGTTTGTCCAGCTCGGCTGCATTCAGTTCGCTACGACACGTCTCTTCCCCAAATGTGCAGTGAAAACGCCCCAATACACGTGGGAGCGTGTCATCTCACAACTATGAGGGGGATTTCAAGGCTTAGCTTGTTTTCTGTGCAGTATGTTAAAATTATAATCAATGGATTACTGCTAAAAAAAAATCAGGATTCTGGGCGCCAGTGCCACCTTCCAAGTTAGCAAAATAATTTCTGCCAGATATTTAAATTGACACCAACATTCACAGACATATATGAGCCCCACTATATTGGCAATATACAAGTTCAGACTTCAATGACCAAAAAAGAAACTGGCATTTCCTCGGATTACCAGTGCCACTGACTTTGCGCCTCCCATGTAGGCAGTTTTTGAACAAATTTCATCCTGATTGCTCATTTCTGAAAATATTAAGCATTAAATGGAAACAACTTAAAACAAATCAAATGTTATGAAGTCAATGAGTGAGTTAGAGTAACCATATTCATTTTAAATGTAATGTATTATTTGAAATTGATCATTATTGTATAATATGATTGTTGTTCCATCCCATATGAATATGTTATTAAAAAACGATTAGATGATATATAAAATCGTTCATCTGTAGTTTCTCACAATGTGAATTAGATTAAACAACGTGTGTGTGAATCTATTCTCTTCACGGCAGACACAGCAAAAGCCATGCATATAATATTAATTCATAAACGTTTTTATTATCGCTGAAGGCAAATTGTTTGCAGCACTCATGTTGGTAGACAGGCATAATATACATGGAGATATAGATGTCGATCAGAAATAGAGAATTAAACTAAGTAGCAGCGGCGGTGGTAGGTGACGGGGTAGTCTCGTTCTTGAGATGAAAATGTTCTTCCAATTCCTTGGCAATTAGAAATTACTAAACTCGATTCATTTTATAAATCGGTCAACTTAACTTAATAAATAACTTTCATCAAGAGATACATGTTTGTGATATCAAAGATCAGTGAAAAACGCATCCTACGTTCCCATGAATTTCGCAGCAGTCTGATCACAGCTAAAAATGCCGCTCAAATAAAATGAATACGGATATAAGGACCCAAGGAGTCATCGTAGCACCTAAGGGTTAATCATTTGCACCCCTCATGTACTAGCCTGGCGGGCCAGAACCAACAAATCGTCCATGCATTGCACGTGACAAGTCCGGTCCGGTGGGTCTGGACCAACCAGGCAGACAAATTAGATTCGCCCAAATTCGGGTGGTCCGATCGGCGGGCCTCGTTCAAGACGAAGCCACTCGTCACACCTAATGTGCTGTGATTTGAAAACGTAATTTAATTGACACCTTTTTTGACACTTTTTTGACCAGACCAAATGATCGCTCTAGTCGCGTGCGATGCGTGGACGAGTCATTTGTTCTGACTTCCCAGGCTACTAATTCCCAGCCACAATCTTCGGGGCTGTCGTCTCTGGAACTCCCCCTTTGCCTTGTTCCCTAGAGTGCGATCAACATGCATGGTCCGGTTTGCTATATAAGAAGGATTGAGTGTCCCCTCTGCTGCCTCAAAAGAAGTGAAGCTCTGTTCTGTAGCAGAGATCAAGATTGCATCTTATTCAGCAGATTACATGCCTGCATCTATCTGGTCTGTGGAGTACAGTTTTAGTCATTAAATTCCCTCAGTCAATCTGTTCTGCCGTTATTAGCGTTGTCAATCTGGTAGGAGTTCAATCACTTCATAACCAGGTAAAATTGGCCTCCGTTTCTAGGCAAGGTGACACCACTATGTTCCGAAATCGCTATTAAATCGCTATTTTGAGAAGAATTATGGGTCGTTTAAGATTTGGGGTTAGGGTAAGGGTTAGGGTAGGGTAGGGAAGGGGTTAACCCCGAAGACCCATAAGGATCCATGGGGATTTCGGCACATATATAGGGATTCAGAACATAGGGTTGTAACTTGTAACCCTAGGCTCGATTAGATTCTATGCCATGAATAAAAAAAACAAAACAAAAGCAATGTGTTGTTCCCAATGCCAGTCTCCATTCCCAATGTCATAGCCCCACCATTCTCTAAGATACTGAACACTTTTAAGACCCCCAGCAACACAAACAATACAATAAAGATAATAAAGAAGCTCGTTTGAAAACATTTTATAAGCTATCAATCTGCATTAAGTAGAGATAGCGAACATCAAAATGTTTGTAATTAGTGACCGACCGATATACGTTTTTTTGCCCCGATAACCGTGCATGTAATTGCAATAAAATATCGATAAAGCACCGACATGGAAAAATGCCCCATATCAGGCGATATATATCAGTCTGACTCGATTTGTAATATTAATACCATCTCAGGTTGATCACAATTGGGTTTTGGGGGGAATTAACATATTAAATCGATTAGAGCTGCAACCGATTAAATTGATTAATCGATGATAATCGATTATTGAATTAATCGGCAACTAATTTGAAAATCGATTAATCGTTTCCTTGTTTGGTCACTACTCTGCTTAAATATTAAGGCTGAACGATAAACCGCAAAAGTAGGTTAACTGCGGTGCGCCCCCTTGCGGTTAATAGACCGCGAGGGGTACGGTTTTAACCGCAGTTTCTTGTCTTCAGTTTTAAAAAAAAATCCCCATGAACGCTGTGCCTTTAAGTGCATCGCCGCACTTATTGTATTTCTGTGTGTGTGTGTGTGTGTGTGTGTGTGTGTGTGTGTTTTAAAGCTGTCTTGCTTGTGCGTTCGTTAGTTTTGTTAAAATTTTGTTGACGACGGCAGCGTCCACCCCTCGCGGGTTGACAGATGGTTACACAGTCACACACATTGGAGGTGGACGAATTCTCGGACACGGCAGCAAACGTTTTCTTCCCCCCTATACGAATCCCTTTCCCTCGCCGTCTCTCCCTCTCTCGTTTTATCGCACACTGTGTACGGTTTTGTTACCATTTAATAATAATTTAAACATTTAAAAGAATGACAGATGGTTAGAGTTGCCGACACGTCTGGAAGTTTAACGACCCCGGTTCGCATTGAGGAAGCGATCTAATGTTTACGGAAACGCGGGAGGTTTGCTGTTACGCCGGGTTTCCATCGAAAAAATGCGCCACGTATACGCCCAACGCCCCTACGCCACGCTATTGTACCTGGCGTACTGCGTATTCGCATTGTTTCCACGAGCTAGCACGCGGCGCTCTGAGCACAGTTCGCGGCGTACTGCGGGACACAGTTGGCGCGATAGTTGCCTTGACCAGAGGACCCGCAGATACGTCACTTTCCCTTTTCTCTTGCCGGTGTG
>OMKY01252902.1:24934-39757 GCA_900302395.1 Bregmaceros cantori
TCGATTAATCGTTTCCTTGTTTGGTCACTACTCTGCTTAAATATTAAGGCTGAACGATAAACCGCAAAAGTAGGTTAACTGCGGTGCGCCCCCTTGCGGTTAATAGACCGCGAGGGGTACGGTTTTAACCGCAGTTTCTTGTCTTCAGTTTTAAAAAAAAATCCCCATGAACGCTGTGCCTTTAAGTGCATCGCCGCACTTATTGTATTTCTGTGTGTGTGTGTGTGTGTGTGTTTTAAAGCTGTCTTGCTTGTGCGTTCGTTAATTTTGTTACAATTTTGTTGACGACGGCAGCGTCCACCCCTCGCGGGTTGACAGATGGTTACACAGTCACACACATTGGAGGTGGACGAATTCTCGGACACGGCAGCAAACGTTTTCTTCCCCCCATACGAATCCCTTTCCCTCGCAGTCTCTCTCCGTCTCTCCCTCTCTCGTTTTATTGCACGCTGTGTACGGTTTTGTTACCATTTAATAATAATTTAAACATTTAAAAGAATGACAGATGGTTAGAGTTGCCGACACGTCTGACACGACGCCGGTTCGCATTGAGGAAGCGATCTAAAGTTCAGCTGTTATTTCACACGTAATGCGGCCACTGTCAGTTTTAGCGCTTCCAGCCTCATAGTGATACACAACGTAGCGCGGCTGTCTGCGGTACACGGAGCTGACGCGCTCTGTTCTAAAGAATGAATACAAACCCTTCGTTAATTATACAGCAAGGCAACGAATTGCAAAATTTCCAGTTGGCTAATATTATTGTTGTTCAATTATATATTTATTATGCTGTATTAAAAACGTAAAATGTGTCTGCGTGTGGGGAGGGGGCTTGTTAGTTCATATTGAGCATATGGTATGTATATGCAATGCATTTTAATTTATTCAACTTACTTTTCTTTTTCATATACTTCTTTATTAAAGTTTGCAAAATTGTTTTTTTAGTAACATAGGTCTGGTCATTTATAATGGATTTGATTTTAATATATATTTTTTACTTCCTCAAAAATGTTAGCCAACTCGATGCTACTGGGCAAAACCGTGCAGCTCTACAGTGACGCATCTAGAGTTTAGCTTATCTCATACCAGCATGTTTTACAAAGTGCTTTGCGAGATAAAAAAAACAAAAAATGCCTTCCTCTTCCTCTTCCATGCAGCAGGCGACCAGAGCGGAATGTAGAATTGCAGATGTATAGATACCCAACACTGCAAAGCCCTCTACATACTACGGTTGTCACAATTTTCTGTTTCAACACTGACAGACATTACTTACTTATTCGAATCAAGACATGGGCAGAGTTTGGTTGTCACGCCTCCACGCCGCTTTTCCTACCCACTGCTGTGGGACTGGATAAAACAATTTGATTGACACTTTTTTTACATGCACTGAGCAGGTTCTGTTTTCGGTTGAGTTGGTTGGTTTGTCTTCAGGATAACTGAAAAAGTTACGCATGGATCTGGATGAAACTTTGTACGGTTGTTGGAAATGATAAACGAAATGAGTGATTAAATGTTGGTGCACTTCTGTAGCCGAAAAATAAAGTCATAGTTTGACAACTGTTATGAGCTTACAAAGCTCAATTTTGCCATAGGTTTGCACTCTCAGAGTGCTTCTAATTCTTCTACGTTTTTCTGGTCTATGTTTTTCTGGTTTTACCAGACCCAATGATCGTCCAAATTGCGTGCAATTCTTCTGGCACACTAGGACTTCCACAGTGTCCGCACCCTCAGGCTACATTTTTACATCTGGTGAAGATTCCTATCACCCCACACACCATCTCTTCACCCCAATTCCCTCTGGCAGGAGCTACAGGGAATTGACCACTAGGACCAACAGACTGCACAGTCGCCCGTGAGAAAGAGAGAGAACATAAGCACACCCGCAGACAAATGAGTGTCCCACTGTGCTGGAGAAAGCAAAAGTGAAAGTTAAGTGAAGGGCAGGAGGAAGAGGAGGAAAGACTGAGAAGTTGGATGCTCCATACACACAGGGTCAGCAAATATGTGTGTGTGTTATACAGCTCTGATTTGCAACTGGAGTATTGCAAGGGAAAGAGTGAAAAAGAAAAATGTATGAGGTTTTTATGCAGCCAACATAATTTGAACAAATTCGGCAGATCGGACAGATTAAGAACGAGCCAAATATGTCGCCAGGGTCGCAGTTGGCCCATGTCGGTCCTACACCATAATATCTCAGACCCTAAAGAGTCAGTAACAGTGGTGCATGGCTAGGGCTAACCCATACACATACGGGAATTAATGCAAACCACCTAACCCCTAGGCCTACTGTGACTAAACTACTACTGTGACTAACTAACCTGATACCTTCGCATTTTTCAAATACAGCAATAGAGCTGTCCTTGAAACATTCCTTAAATCTTTATATGTGACCCAAAGTTGGTGTAACGACACAGCTGTTGTGACCCTACATATTATATTATTGAGCCATCAGACAGGACCACGTGTATAAGGCTGATGTAGGCCGCAATGTACGTCATTGTGTGATGGCTTGGAGATCAGGAATAGGGGTGCAACGATTAGTCGATTAATCGATTATAAAATTAATCAACAACAAATCTAATAATCTGCAAATAAATGAATAGTTTTTATTGTCAGCAGTTTTGTGCTGAAGTTTCCCCTATTTATCCACACAATTTGATATCATTTCCGAAAATATGAAACATTAAATGGACATAATTGATTAAAAAAAAACAATATGAAGAAAGTTATAAAAATATTATGTATAAATTATATTTAATGAGTTTGTGTCGGAAGAACTAACTTAATCTTTTTTATCAAATTTCTTTTATTAAGAAAATAACTTAATCGGTGTACATTTTTGGTTAAAAAGAGCCAAATTTGACTAGATTTCAAGTTCACAAGATTCATTTCTCATAATAGTTGCTTGCGGTGAGAATTTGGGGCATTTTTATGAGGAAAAATGATCCAACCGATTAGTCTACTAATCGCTTCAATAATCGGCATTAGAATAATCGTTAGTTGCGGCTCTAATCAGGAAACCACGGACATGATATCGGTCCTGAAATAAACACATCGCAAGAGCAAGTTGTAAGTTTTTCCGTTGTCCATTCTTCCCCCACCTTATGGCGGTTCTTCGACCTCTAAACAGCTCTGTTTCCTTTGGAGCAATCTGATGTTCAGAAAAGCCTTTGTTCTAAGTAACTAATCTCATCCATCTCTCCCTGGGGACATGGGGGCTCACCCCTAGACCCATCCTGCTGAGCCTGTTGTCAAGTCCTGACATGTCTTGAGATACGGTAGTTTGGCAAGCCAGAACCAACTAATCGTCCACGCATCGCACACGACTAGAACGAACATTGGGTCTGGTGTCGAGCGCATCAAAAGAGGAGGGGGAGGAGTATTTTTATTTTAATAAAAAAAAAAAATCCAAATTATTCAATCACAGAACAGTAGGCGGAGCAAGGAACGTGGGCACGTAACATACCAATCTCCGCCCATATATAGACACACAGAGAAAACCGCCTCAACGTAGCTCTTATTGGCTGGTTGTCAAACACCCAATAATCTGATTTGTTGGATTCGCTCGACACCAGACCTAATGTTCGTTCTAGTCGCATGCGATGCATGGACGATTAGTTGGTTCTAGCTTGCCTGGCTAGGGATACACAACATAACATACAGTTAGGTTGTGAAAATGTTTCAATATTAAAGTTGCAAATGTTTGTTTGATGATTTGTTTGTGAACAAATAGGCTTTTGTGAACAAATTGGGGGGTAATCAAGGCAGCCGAACTGACGCACAAGTCCCACATGTATTTAAAACTTTATAGAGATTATCATTGATGTTACTTTGTTAATGCATTGTGGGAACAAGTTGTTTATTCTGGCTGCCAGGCAGATTCATCACACCATGAACTCACCAAACAGACACAAACATGTGTAAAAGAAGCATTGGCAAGGCACTTATGACAATTTAATTTAGAAAAAGGTGTTCTTATCACCAGCCCTGTTTACATGGTACCAAAAAGCCTAAATATAATCTGCAAATAGGTGGAGCCGATTCAAAAGTGCATGTATACACCTCCATGGATTCGCTTCAAATGGATCAGAATACCTTTATCAGCAGATTAAAAGAGGTGGTCTACGTCGGTCACAGATCCGCTTATACGACGAAAGTGTCCATGTCCCTGCCTGCTTCAAAAGATCCACCATCGTCCCGGTCCCAAAGAGCGCCACTGTCTCAGGCCTAAGACCCCAGTCGCCCTGTTTGAGAAAATGGTTCTGCGGCACCTGAAGTACACAACAGGAGCCTGTCTGGACCCCATGTAGTTTGCCTACCGCAAGAACAGGTTGGCAGACGAAGCAGTGAATGTGGGTCTGCACTACATCCTACATCACGTGAATATGCCAGGATCCTGTTTGTCGACTTCAGTTCGGCCTTCAATACAAACGCCTCTCATCTGCTTCATGACAAGCTTACTCAGCTCTCCGTCTCCACCTGTCAGTGGATACACAGCTTTCTGACAGGCAGGAGGCAGCGCGTTAAGACTGGGGAACATCACATGTCCCCCGATGACCACCAACACCGGTGGCCCACAAGGCTGCGCCGTCTCCCCTGCGCTGTTCTCCCTCTACACCAATGACTGCTACTCAGTGGACACAACAGTGAAGCTCCTGAAATACTCTGACGACACCGCCGTGATTGGTCTGATCTCAGAGGATGACGAGTCTGCTTACAGACGACAGGAAGACAGACTAGTCCAGTGGTGTCAGCTCAACCAGCTAGAACTCAACCCAAAGAAAGTGGTTGAGATGGTGGTCGACTTCCGGAGGAAACCCACCCCTCTCAGCCCACTCACCACTGATTCCTTCAAGTTCCTCAGCTCCATAATCTCGAGGAGCGTGAAGTGGTCACCTCATACAGGCACGGTACGGAAGAAGGATCAGAAGAGGCTGTACTTCCTGCTGCAGCTTAAGAAATGTAGCCTGCCGAGGGGGCTCCTGAAGCAAACCCACGGCTCTCTGCGGCAATAAGGCATTTGTGTGATTTTTAATGCGCTGCCTTAAGAGGCTGAGTTATTGGGGCACATAGTTGCCAATTATTTTTTAACAGAGGTCAGTATGACCTTATGGTCACTGTAAATAGGGTGGATTTCCCTAATGTGGGACCTTTTCTGCAGCTTCCTAATGTGGGACAGTCAGTTTCCTAAGATAGGCAAAGAAATGTAGTGTTGGACAGTTGGATTTCATGTTAGACACATTATCATAGCTGGCTTTTACCATAGTTTCAATGATATTCAGTTGTTTAGGGAGGAGCCGGAGCCACTGGAGCTTAGGTGTCCCACATTAGGCAGTGGCCCACTTAAGGGCAATCCACTCTATTCAGAAATAATCAGATAAAAATGTACACATGATCACAACAGCTACACACGCAAAGCAATTGTGGAGTGGAAACCAACCGCAACATGTCTCCAGCGATACAGCGTTTATCCCTCTCAAGATAAGGCATTTACTCTGTTCCGTTCATGTGAAATGAAAACATACAGGAGCCTGTCAGGAGACGGAACCCACACACAGATGACAGATAATCACACAGCTGAAGAGATGCTATTGTCTAGTCACAGTGTATCAAGCGGCAGCGATGAGGGCCCGCCTTTGGAGATAAGCCGAGCCGGAAAAGATGGCAGAGAGAGCGACAGAACGGCTGCACTGTGGCTGCGACACTACCTCTTACCTTTTGGTCTAGGCAACGATTACAGCACCAAAGAAATATATGTAAAGAGAGGACATGGGTCTGCCTTATGGGAGACAACCACAAGGGGTCTCTGGTCGCCCCAGTACTATATCACAGAGAAAGTATTCAGAAAAAAATTCAGAAAGAGCCCAGTGTTTGGAATTAATTGTATGAATTACCAGTCCACTAGCACAGCCTCATTTACCAATTTCCAAAGGAAAAACGTAAGATATACAGTCTTATAAGATATACAGTGTATGAACCCATCCCAAACCGACAGCAAGTGATCACGCCATTAAAAGTCGACGGTTCCCCATTTTAGGAAATAGCTGTTCAGTCCACCCACCATCTTGCCAGCTCTTACCAGCACCATTCCATTACATGTCTCTCTTTACATATATTTCTTTGACAGCACTGCAGACCCCGGAGGAGGAACCAAGTCCATCCCCAATGTGCAAAAAAGATGTCTTGGAGGTGGTGTCCGTGCTTCCCTTGCCGTTCCTCCACCGTCTCCGGGAGGATAGTGTGAGAGCTCCGGGAGGTTGAGGGACGAAAGCAGTTCGATCAAGTTTGCCAACCCCCCTCAACCTGCCCCCGCCCTTAGACGGGTCTGTAGAGCTCTCCGTCAGACACGTTTATTTCGGGGTCACTCCGCCCCAGAAAGATGTCGGGACAGAGGAGAGACGTCATGGGCCCTCCTCCACAACCTTCTCTCTTTCTTTTTTTCCCAACGTACAAATTTAAATGCACCGGCGCCACTGCTTTCGCCGCCCTCCTTTCACTGATTAGCTGTTCGCTGCTGCCGCGCAGTACACGCCGCTTTAAAAATAAAAGGCAGCGGTGCGTTACAAGCTTTCAAAGCTAATTTTTTTCGCCCAATTCGCGTCTGGTTTGAATACACAGCAAGACTTTTTTTTTAAAGTTTTATTTTCATTTTGTTTTATTAATAAGTTATTCTTTGGGTGCAAGCGCTGTTTCTCATTATTTATTGAGAGAGATAGTGACAGGGTTAAATCGGAAACTAGGATGATGAGTCGGGGGACACATTGCAGAAAAGCTGCACAGGGGATTTGAAGCTGCGGCACTGCTCGACCTATGTTCTGGGGGACGCATTCTCTACCCGCTCTGCCACTGCACACCGCCCTCAGAGCAAGACTTTTTAAAGAATGTGTTAGACTCTGCTCAGTCTGCTGGAGCTCTGAGAAGTCTAGGAACAACGCTCCAGCAGCACCAGCTCAGGGAGAGTGACCTAATGGAGCTGGCCTTTGTCTTGGCCCTTGTCTCGGCACGTCACGCTCAGTCAACCTTCCTCACCCCGCTCGCCCTCTCTGTCTCCGGATACCTGGGCTTCCTGCGGTCCTCGGCCACACCCCTTCCGCCACATCGTAGCCACCCACATCTCCCCACTCGCTCCTCCACCCTCTAAAGAGCTGCCTGCAACACAGCGCCACGGCTCTGTGTTGAATGGCGTTGCTGCACGACATAACGGGGTTTGGGATCACTGGAATCCGGGTACTGTTACCTGCGACACATTGTCCCTCGGCACTGGGGCGTGAGTTTAGAGTCGCCCCCATCCGTCCAGCCACAGCCTCGTAGCACCTAACTGTCAGACTGGCTCCTAACAGCACTTGATAGAACTACAAACCATAGCGGTGTCAAGTTCCATTCAGAATAACACTTTATAATAGTAATAATAGATAGCCCACAGGTCTAAAATTGAATTTACTGAAGTCCCACGGCCAGTGCATACCAATGCAACTGCCTGCAACCGTTCCGTTGTATCCAACAACAAAATCCAGTGGACACCAATGCAACTATATAACAATTCAACTAGATAACTAGAGAGGTAACATTTCTCATTAGACCTGTGCGTACTGATGTTGTCCCTTCTCTATGTTTTTACAGTTAATGTTAAGTGATGCTGTTCTTGTTGCTGTTAATCTGCTCTTTCTGTTCTGTGAATGATGAGACAAAAGAGCAGACGCCACCTGCTATTATTATTGTGTGCATCTTCTACGTGCCGAGGGATGTGATTGGCCAACGCCAAAAAGGGGTTGGGCCTAGAGACGTTGGAGGATGCGGAGCAGGGAAGTGGGAGGGAGAGTCTCTAACGCTTGTGCCGTGGAGGGACGATAAGTGTCCCGCTCTGTAACTGCCTGTGCCAATTTCTGAATTGTCCTGAAGTATCCTGAATAAACCCTGGTGAATACATCCACACTGTCTGATCATTGGAGAACCTGGTAAGATGACTTTTGATGATTTGGAAAATGATCTAAAGTGTATTCGGCTCAACTATCACTTGTTGGGAAAACATGCTAAGACTAATATCTCACGTCACTAACTAACCAACGAACTACATGTTGCCACCTAGAGATATAAGAGCTAGCAGCTGATAATACACAGTCCAATGGAACACATAAGCCGGAAGATCCCTTCAGAAATGCTGGCAGCGCCCAATGCCAGCATGCTTTTAGCAAATCTGATTACGGTAATCTCAGTGTTGAAATACCTCTTTGTGAGATTAATTAACAAATAATTCATAAATGTTCCGTTAATGAACAGTCATCTTTAATATTATCTTTAAATATTTATTAATAAAAAATATTAGCTAAAACTTGCAGCACAGCACTTTTGAGTTTTGAACAAATTCCCATATTGAATAAAATACAATGAAAACTATTATCATTATCTCATTTTTATTTAATTCAATTAAACATTTGAGGGGGAAAAAAAAATCACATTATATTATGTTATATCATGCAAATCAATTAAGAATGTTGATAATCAACAATAGTAAAGAAATGTGGCCTTTAATTATTATGTTAAATGTTTTTTCTCCTCTTGTATATGCTAATATTTGCTTAACGTGTTTTTTGTTTACTCAACGAAAACGCGTTTCATTCGATCACTTCATTTATCGGAGGAAATGAATCGCTTACTAAAATATTTAGAAGCTCTAAACCAGGGGTTCTTAACATTTTTCACCGCAACGTACCCTTTTCCTGACTTGAAGTAACTTGTGGACCCCTTCAATTTAAGGAATATAGCCTTTTTCTGTATCTAGATAATACGGCAGAATACCATGGAAAAAATGCTTAATATCACTTTAAACTGCTGGAATAATGTGTTGGTCTATCTTGCCGCTAGTTAACAAGGAAACTGCTAGTATTGTTCAATTTCTTGAAAAATTCACTTTCACTTCTTTTGCAGACCCCTGGTTTAAAACTGCAATTCCTCCACGGACCCAGTGGGGTGTCTCACGGACCCCTAGGGGTCTTCGGAGCCCTGGTTAAGAATGGGGGCTCTAGATTGTGGAATTTCTTGGCAATTATCAATTATGTAATTAATTGGCGATTAATTAATTTTCGTTCAAAAGTTGTACTTACATCCACCTCTCCTTGGTCAACCACATAGAAGTTGTCTCCCTCATCACCTGCAGTGGGAGAGAGGACACTTCATCATCACTTTATTGCCAAGTTGTGGATACATACAGACCCTAACAATAAGTAACAAAGCAAAGAAAGCAGGCAGTAGTATTGGAAAAGCAAACATCGTATCACTCGCATAGAGAACTAGGTACACAAACATACAGAATCACAGCGAAGTCCATGATCAACTTTAGTGCGCGTGTTGTGTACGGATAAGTTGCGTGAGACTTTGTCACTTCGCCACGTTATCGGCCCCAGCGTCCACAAGCGGCCTCGATCAGCGACCAGAGCCGCCAGCAGTGAGGCAAGCAGCAGACAGCTGCGACGGAGCACTGGCGGAATGCCATCCGCACCGATCACAACTGCGAGCACCCTGCCTTCCCCTCTTGAATCCAACTGATCACACACACAAACCCTTGCCGCACTCCCAACGGGCACAGACCACCCCTTCCAGTCCACCTCATTGAAGGCTAGCACGTTAAGCACGTTAATTAGAACATGTTTTTGGTGGTGGGGGAAACCGGAGCCCATGCAGACACGGGGAGAACATGTAAACTCCATACAGAAAGGACCTGTCCGGGTTGAGATTCAAACCCAGGACCTTTTAGCTGTGAGGCAGCAATGCTAACCACTGCACCACCGTGCCGTCCCATATTCAGAATTAGCTGGAAAAGGGATGAAGAAGGGGAAGAAATGCAGCAAATCTGTCAGTGAGCAAACGTTAAAAAACACATTTGAGCATAGGATGGCCCAAACCAGAAAACAATTAATCGCCATTGATTAATCGATTATCAAATTAGTTGACAATAAATTCAATAATTGATGATCATCGATTAATCGATTAATCAGTTGCAGCTCTAATGCTGTCCTTTAAATAAAGGCATTCACTCATTCATTCAGCTCATCCACACAGTGTTGCTGTTATTATTGTTGTTAGTAGCTGCAGTATTCCTCTGTTCTCCTCCTTATCCCCTCACTGTTCTTGTCATTTGTCATAAAACAGTTGTAGCCAAGATTCCTGGTCAAGCGCCAGTGATGTCATTGCCTCATAGAGTTGCCTCATAGAGTTCGGAACTTGGGAATAGGATCCCCCTGTTGGACATTTTTTTTGTTCAAATCAAATCAAACTTTATTTATATAGCACCTTTCATGCAGATCAATTCAAAATGCTTCACAGCAAAGTAACACAAATATACAAGGAACAATTATGTGACCCACAATATTCCAAAACTATTGAAAAGCAAGGATACACACAAACATACAGGATATATAGCAAAGGATACTTTGAGGATATATAGCAAACACTGGAGTACCAATGACAGAAAAAAATAAGTAAATGAATACTTAATAGTATAGTAATACAATGATAATAAAAACAGACAAATAGAAGCACTCAGAGATTGCAAACCTGCGCCGTTGTGGTACAAAAAAAATAGTACTTTTAGTGTTAGCAGTATGTGTCGCAACCCACTATCAATGCAAGTGCTCATGCAAGTGATCATGCCAACTACATTTCCCAGAG
Source organism: Bregmaceros cantori (assembly GCA_900302395.1). Lineage (NCBI taxonomy): Eukaryota > Metazoa > Chordata > Actinopteri > Gadiformes > Bregmacerotidae > Bregmaceros > Bregmaceros cantori. The sequence continues at coordinate 35,597 of OMKY01252902.1, forward strand.
GCCCCTGCGACCTGGAAGTCTGGTCACATGACCGCGGTACGCGCCCGGCGCTCTATCGGTAAGTTGGTGATTACGTATGATTATGATAATTATAGGCTACAAAAATGCACCAAAATGTAATCACTTCTTCCGTGTGTCATTTCGGGGGACAGACCAACGCGACGAAAAACATAACCTGCTTCGCATCACAGGTAATGAATGAATTGGTGAATCAGTGTATTGAAAGTGCCCAGATGATGTCATAAAAACAGAATCCCAGTGCGCAACTAATGTACACTTGACACAATTTTGTATGGGCTTTATCTAGAGAAACAAAGATTTGAGCTATGCTGCCTTCTCTCTGCAACAATGTTGTTGTTTTTGTTTTAAATAAATCGGTTTATTAGAAACACCAAAATAAATACCGATACAGAGGTGAACTGCACGACGTGTGTGATATGGATTTTTGTCGCCCTGCTCCAGTATATATGTATATTGTGTAGGGCTGCAACGATTATTTTCATCATCGGTTAATCGCCATTTTAACTGACAATTAAGCGGTGCATTGTTTGTTTAAATCAGAACGATTATTAACCCGCTGAAACATTAATTATTAAAAGTTTGCATTTTCAATATTGCAAACTTTGTGTGTGCGTGTATATGTTGGTCAGAAATTGAGATATTCTGTCAGGTACTTTAATCCCTCAGTGTCTTGTAGTGTAGCTCTGTTTCTCCCATCCAGTCTACCTCATCCAGAGACACTCTGCCAAACTTTTCACTGGGTTCATTGTCAGCACAGCGCACACCGCTTTCATACGACCTGTTTCTTTAATAGTGGAAAATGTGAACCATTCGGGAAGGGGGAGGCGGGGGACCGCACACACACAAACATACACTCCAATACACACATGCAACAGACACACACACGCACGCACAAACATACACTGTAATACACACTAATACATCCATGCAATACACACACACACACAGACACACAGACAGAGACATACTCTCGAATACATACATGCCACAGACACAAACACACACACACCCACGCACAAACATGCAATATTCTACACAGTGCAACAGACACACACACACATGCACAAACATTCACACTAATACACACATGCAACAGACACACACACAACCACGCACACACAAGCACGCACAGACATAGACTCTAATACACACATGCAACAGACACGCACACATGCATGCATGCACAAACATACACTGTAATACACACATGCAACAGACACACACATGCACAAACATCCACACTAATACACGCATGCAACACACACTTGTCGCATTTGCTGGATACCCCGGGGGAAATCTTAAACACAACACACACACACACACACATACACACAAAAATAGACACTTACTCGCAAGCGAACACACAGGTCAACAAAGCTTATACATCCCATACACTCACACAGATACACACACACACACATACATTGGACAGTAGACACGCAGGGACTGCCAGTAATAATTGTTGTAGGGTTGCTGAGGAGACGCCAGCGCAGGCTGTGGATGTTCTCAATGAGAACGGGAGCCAACCGTCGAGGACACCTGTCGCTGTTAATGGACCACATGTTTGTCAGGCTTTTGAAAAAATCTTATATTTGGAAACAAAGATTTTAGGCAGGGCTTTGAACTGGTTTGAGGAACGAAAACGAAAATCGGAAACGTTTTGTATTTTCAAGGGAACAGAAACAAAACCAGAAACGTTATATTTTTGATGTTCTGGAACAGGAACACTTCATTAAAAATAATGGTAACCGGTTAATATGCTTTAATTTCGTTCCTTGAAATTTTCGTTGAAACACGGCGCGGCCTGTACCATAGGAGTCCGCTGCTCCGCCAGTCTCTGCTGCCGCGTGCCTTCCCATCACAGCCCCCTGTCCTCACCACGCCGCCAAGTGCCCCGCACGAGCGCCCCGTGCACCCGCGACGAGCATCCATTGAACTGAAACACCGCCGTTTCAGCTGAAAGGAACAAAATGAACCCTTCCGGGAACAATATTTATTTGTTCTAACCGATTGGGGAACATCAATTTACTGGTGGAACTCATAACAGGAAACGTTATAATTCCGGAATTGGGAAAAAATATTGGTTCAAAGCCCTGATTTTAGGCCTTAAATGAAAAGAACACCCACATTGCCTGTTGCAGTGTTGTTTCTACTATCTACGTGCTGAAACACTAATAAGTTTGCTTAGCGTTTCCAGTACCGCATCCCGTAGCTTTCAAGTGTTTTCATTTTTGTCTATGCCACTGTTGTTTGTCAAGAATCGATAGTGCAGAGAGCCCGTGTTTGTGAAATGGGTAAACATAATTTTCCAGAGGAATTGGCTCGAAAGTATTACCTTTTCCAGCTTGTAAGCAGAGGTAGTCGGTGATAACCACTAGGTCTAAAATTCTCTCTCATAATGATCTAAAAAGGAATTTTTATCTAGAGCTCCAACCTATTAATCGATGCTAATAGATTATTGTCATAGTCGTCAAGTAATTTATCACCAATTAAACGGCAGCAATTAATCATTTAGTTGTTTGGCCATTCTCCATTGAAACGTGTTGAATATATGTTGTCATTGTCAATTTCCATTCCCAGTGTCATGGCCCATTCTCTTGTATACTGAATACAGTTAAGCCCCACACACACATAATGGGTGAAAACACAATAATTTAACACAGAAGAGTAGGCTCTTCCATGTCAATACTAAAAAAATTGAATGCTAGCATTAAATGGAGATAGCGAAACCGCAAAAAAGTTTGCAATATTAATATTACAAATTTTTAATAATTAACGTTTCAGGTTAATAATCGCTCCGATTTTGAAGGAAAAATTTGCTGATTCATCGTTTAATTGATGATCAAAATAATTTATTGCAGCCCTAATTTTATGTGAAATCGGAAATGTAACTCCTGCTCTATGAAATAAACGACCTGAAATGTCAATCGTCGTTATGAGAACATGCTAATGATGTGAGTAAGATACAGGTGTGCCCTTGACACATGTGTGGAGGCGCAGACATCCCATCATCCCACACAGCTGACATTTAAGATGAGGACCTAGCCTGGTGAGCCAGAACCAACGAATAGTTGATGCATCACACGCAATTAGAAGGAACACTGGTTCATGGTTGAAAAAACACGTAAAAAAAGGCTCAATAAAATCATGTTATCCAGTCACAGCGCAGTAGGTGGGACAAGCGGCGTGGAGGCATGGCATCCAAACTCCGCCCACGTCTTGCGTCACCCATAACAAAGTCCGGCCATGTCTCCCGTTGCCCATACCAAACTCCGCCCATGCCTTGCGTACCCCATACCAAACTCCGCCCACGTCTTGCGTCGCCTATACCAAGCTCTGCCCATGTCTCGCATCGCCCATACCAAACTTCGCCCACGTCTCGATTCGACTAATTCGATTGGTCAGCCCATATATGGACGACGTCTGCCTGATTTGCCCAGACCCAATGTACGTTCTAGCGGCGTGCAATGCATGGACGATTCGTTGGTTCTGGCTCGCCAGGCTAAAGACGTCAAGCATGTAAAGTGCACCAACTTGTGTGTGTGTGTGTTCCAGATAGTTGAAAGTTGGGCCCGTGTGCAGAGTTCACGGGAGTTCACAGGGCTAATTAATACTGAGCACAGAGTAGATCGTTAATCATAGGGGGGCGCCATTTGTCACACATGTGGACGCATGTCCTCCATGCATCCATGCATGCACACACACACACACACACACACACACACACAGCAGACTTACAACCTGCTGTAACCTGGCCCTTCGGCCCTTCAATTCTCTCTCATGCTCTCTAGGTTACAATGATTTTAACTATCGTCTGCAACCGATTAATCGATAATAATTGATTACTGAATTAGTAGTCAATTAATCAATGGTTTGGACTGTCCTCCACTCAATTATATTAAATATATGTTGCTCCCCAATGGCAGTTTACATTCCCAGAATAAGGTCCAGGCCCAGTCTCTTGGATAGTGAACACTCCTTAACCCCACAGCAACACAATAAAGATAATAACTAAACTTGGGTGAAAATCACTCTCTCTCTCTTTCCCACTCTCTTCCACACCCTCTCGCTCTCTCTCACACTTTTCCCCTCTCCTCACTTTCTCTTTCTGTTTCACCCTCTCTCTCAACCCCCCCCCCC
>OMKY01252904.1:0-12949 GCA_900302395.1 Bregmaceros cantori
TCAAATAATTTGATTGGTCAGTAGGGGTGTAAATAATATCGATTTTTTTATATCTATACAACAGCTGACGATACTATGAATTAAGTCCTGGAGAGAAAAAAAAAACTTAATAAAAAAATCGATACTGTTGCGGACGTATCGATTTTTTTTTTTTTTTTTTTTTTTTTTTTTTTTTTTTTTTTTTTTTTTCTTTTTTTGGACTTAATTCCACCCCCGTGCTGCGGGTGGCGCTAAACCTATTTGGCGCCTCCTACCTCACTTCCTTTACACACACGCAAACACGGTGTGTGTGTGTGTGTGTCCGGAAGGTAGTACATTCATAGTGAATAAGTACAGGCCCTGTACTCATTCACTATTAAATATCAATATTCAATGTGCAAAAAGCACCATTTTCAAATCGTATGGAATCGTATAATGGTGAATTCATGAGTATCGAAAAAATCAATCGTTGGGTCAGGAAATCGATACTGAATCGAATCGGCATGATGGGTGTGATTTACACCCCTATTGGTCAGCCCAGGTATACGGGTGATGTCTGCCTGATTTGCCAAGACCTAATGCACCGTCTAGCATCGCGCGATGCATAGACGATTCGTTGGTTCTGGCTCGGCAGGCTACTGTTTTGTTTTCTTCTGTTAGTCTGTGTATTAGTTTGTTTCTGTGTTTTGTTTCAGGGTGTATCGGCAGCCGGTCAAGTGGTGTCCCTGAAGGTTCGACTAATAGAAGACCTGATGGAGAATATCAACCTGCATCTTCCTCCGCAAATTAGAGTGCTGGGTGAGACATCACAAGCAGCTTTAAATCACCGTCCCAAGTGCGGCCCAGTAGCTCAGTTGGTTAGGCAGAGCGCTGGAAAGCACTTAATGCCTTAATGGCACGGTGAGTCGGTGGTTCGAATCTCACCACCGATGTATTTCCCGCATGTCTGCCCCCCATCTTCACCTGTTTCCAAATTAACCCTAATAAATAAAGCTTGGAAAAAAACAGCCTGATTGGGCTGGAAAAAAAACATTTAAAAAATCACCGTCCCACGCATTGAATGTGATATAGAGCAGTAACAGATTAATCAATCAAATCGACGATAATCGATTATTGAAATAATCGCCAACTAATTTGATAATCGAGTAATGGGTAGTGATTAATTGTTTCCTTATTTGGCCCATCTTCCGCTCAAACATTTTTAATATTTGCTGTTCCCAATGCCAATTGCCATTCCCAGTGTCATCGTCCTAATACAGTAAAGATGCGAAAATCCAATATATTAGAATTTAGCATGAAACAGTAGGCTCTTCTATGCTAATACTATAACATGGAACTTTTAGCAATGAGTGGAGATATCGAACAGAAAAAAGGTTTGCAATATTAATATTGCAAAAATAATAAAATAATGGTTAGTTGCAGCCTTCCTGTGATTGGAAGTTTGTCTGGCTTGTAAGCGGGCTGTGAGCGTACTGTGGCCATTGTTGTGGGAAATTGAAAGTGACGAATGTAACTACAGTTCTGTCAGAACCATTTACAGTAAGTCAAGAAACACAAGCGACTCCTCCCGTCGCCGACCTTTCTGCAATGCTCACTTACCTCGGTCCTTAGAAGGCAGCACGTTTTTTTCTTTTAGTTTTATTTCATTACCTGCGCCGGGGCGGAGCAGGTTATGTTTTTGGTCGCATTGGTTGCCCCCTGGATAACTGAAAAGGTTGAGCACGAATCTGGATGATATTTTTTGCAGAGTTGTTGGAAATGACGAAAGAAAGAAGTGAGTAACATAATAGTCATACTTCATTATTAACGGGTGAACGATCTTCGTTCTCCGTAGAGACGTCACACGTGGCCGCGTCTCCCGCACCTGCGCATACTTCATCAACAGCTACAGAGAGATAGATGGATGGATAGTTCCTTACCTGGTTAGTGCACGTGGTGGCCAACGGCATGTTTCCAAGTAAAAATCTGAATGATTGGTTAGGTCCAACAGCATCAGCTTCTTAAGTATTAGCACTCGCCGGCGGCATCTACTAGCCTGGTGAGCCAGAACCAACGCATCAAATTTATTACGTTGAAACTGAGCAGTGCGGCAGGTTCAAATCCCCTGTCCGGCTTTTCTGCAGTGTCTCTCCCCTGACTCTTCCTCCCACTTTCTGATTTAATCCTGTCACTATCTCTCTCAATAAAGAATGAAGAACGGTGCTTCTGTCCAAACAATAACATAAAATAAATAAAAAATTAAAAGACTCCCAGAATATAGTTTTAAATGGTCTACAAAATGAAGGGAGTGCTGAGAGGACCCTCTTTTGGCAAATATTATAAAGCGACCAGTAACTCCCAGAATACAGTTTTAAATAGTCTAATTTGAATCCCCATGCTAAGTAGGGGTGGAACGATTTGTCGATTAATTGATGGCCAATCGATTATGAAATTAATCGACAACTAATGCAATAATTGATAATCGCCAAGGAGTTGAATCATTGTTATTGTTGCAGTTTTTTTCTGACACCAACATTGGTTTACACAAATTTGATATTACTTAATTATTTCTGAATTTTTTAAATATTTTTATTCAACATTATTGATTGAAAAACATTAATATGAAGAAGAACATCAAAATGTAAACGTAGAAATTCAATATAATAAGTAAGTAACTACATTTTTGTACACTAGTTGGCTAACATTAATCAAAATTGACTTTAAATTTTACAAGACTAATTTCTGAGTCGCTGTGAATATTTTTAAGGAAATATTTAAAAGGAAAATATCCTGCTGATTAGTCGATTAATCGTTTTAATAATCAACAACTAATCGACTGTTGAAATAATCGTTAGTTGCAGCCCTAATGCTAAGTATAAACAAAGAACGCTTTTTAAAGCATGATGTCCACTACAACTTGAAATTCCACTCTGTTGTGCAGGCATCAAACGTGTGACGCAGGGCTTTAATTCAAAGAACAACTGTGACGCGCGCACCTACTCCTACCTGCTGCCCACAATCTGCTTCTCGCCACACGACTACGACATACGCACCAATGCTGCCTCCTTCCGTCTGGAGGCCAGCACACTGAAACAGGTCAACGCACTGCTCGCTCGCTACAAGGGCACGCACAGCTTCCACAACTTCACCTCCCAGAAGGCGGCCAACGACCCCAGCGCTCGTCGCTACGTTACTGAGGTTGGTCAGACATTTTATAACTGCCATTCCTGGAGCTGTATCTACATTGGTGTCGTAAAGATGATTAGGGCTGCAACTAACGGTTATTTTTTTCCGGCGTCAGCGCTGTTATTCCATCTTTATTGGATAGGATTAGTCGGAAAGTGGGTTGAAGGGATTGGGGGTAGACATTGCAGACAAGTCGACGAGCGTAGTCGAACTCGCGACACTGCGGGCACTGTGGTAGACGTAATGCCACTAACATGAATTGGGGTCGCGTTGGGTGCGGTGTCCATAACCACTCGGCTAACTAATGATTATTTCGATCATCAATTTAATGAGCCTTTTTTACACACAACTAATCGAATAATTGGCTCATTTTTTCTTTTACAATCGGAACAAGTATTAACCTGAAACATTGATTATTAAAATGTTTCAAACATAATACTGCAAACTTTTCGCAGTTTCGCTATCTCCATGCTAACATTTCCATTTCTTTAGTATTCACGTGGAAGAGCTAAATGATTGTGTTTTCATCAGGGCTTGAAAACGAAATTATTTTTCAAACGTTCCGTTCCGAGTGGTTCAGGCAGGCCTACGTTTAACGTTTTCGTTCTCGGAACCGTTCCGCCACCAAAATATTGGTCCTCAACCAGTTCGGAACACAAAGATTTAAAGTTCCCTATATTATGCAATGTTAAGTTTAGGTATAGTTTATATAAAATAGATTAGGTGGACTTTCAAACTTCAATGTAACCTTATTACGTGAAAACCGGGTTTAAAACGCCATTAGAAAATATACAAAATATAAGCTAGAGGATTAGGATCAAATTTTACAATCTTTCCAAGGCCATTTTTGTAACTTGAAAATGTGTGTGCAGCGATTAATTTCATGATTATCATTGATTAATCGATTTAATCAGTTGCAGCTCTAGTTTGTTACAAGAACATAGACCCATAATGCTGTCTCCGTAGGAATATTTCCGAAACAACCTGTGCTCCCCACTAGATGGAGTGCGGTACGCCGTTTGTGCGAAGCGGCTGGGAGTTTGCAGAGGTGCGCGTGCGCGGCCAGAGCTTCATGATGCACCAGATCCGCAAGATGCTCGGCCTCTGCATCGCCGTGGTACGGGGCCACGCCGCCGACAATGTCCTGGACACCAGCTGGGGGCCCCAGCGAGTGGACGTCCCCAAGGCTCCAGGTCTTGGACTAGTGCTGGAGCGCGTCCACTTTGACCGCTACAACAAACGCTTCGGAGGGGACGGAGTCCACCAGCAGATCGAGTGGAGCGAGCAGCAGGACGCCATCAAAGCCTTCAAGGTGATTCCGTCACCCCTGCTAACATCCGACAAGAGTAAAAAATAATAGGTTTCCCAAAACTGTTTATACCGCAGCTAGAGGTGGACGATATACAGAAAAAACTGATATGCCGAATAATTAGCATCTCCACTATGAGGGCTAGAGCATTCAGCCGCTCTGCCTCGCCTCTGGAACTCTCCCCCTCCCAACATCAGAAACTCTCTCCCCACCTCCAAGAACAATCTAAAAACTAGCATATTCATTATGACTCTTTCCTTCGTTTTTCTGGTAGTTTTTATTTTTTTTTTAATTTTCATTTTATTGCATTCAATGTTTTTAATCTCCGTAAGGTGACTTTGGGTGTTTTTCCACAAGGCGACTTTGGGTGTTTTTAGTATTATTATTTTTAATTTTAGCCATATGGGGTATTGGGAATGTACATAAATTGAGGACCCTGGAGGGCCCTTGAACTAATGTTCAGCCGTCCTGGAATTACATTAAGTCAGTTGCATGAATTCAGTTGTTAAAAATTAGCTGTGGCTGCAGGTGCGTGTGCCACGGTCTGGTAAAGTTAATGATTTATCTACAATGACTGAAGATTTAGCTACCCTGGCATCTCTCTTCGAGGTTTTTTTTTTTTTTTTAAATGCCAAAATAATTGCTGATACTGACTTAACTACACGGTATTTTAGTCCATATTTCCCAGCATATCGACTTTCTCTGAATCTGTGATTGCAGTAGCTGCTATGTGTGATTGGAATTGGTTCATGATCATTCTCTGAATTGGCATAATTGTCATTTTCCGTTCCCAACATGAAAACACTTGCCACAGTGTCAAATTCAAATAGGTCTGTGTTCATCTTGAAGGAAACTGTGCAGTTCGTATCAAGAATGGATACGTATTTGGCAAAGCTTGTGAGCCATGGCACAATGGCAGAATTACTGTCTGTGGGTCAATCGCAATCGCGCTACTTGAGCACTTGCATTGATACTGGGTTGTCACATACTGCTAGCACTAAAAGTACTTTTTTTTGTACCACTACGGCGCAGGTTTGCAATCTCTTGAGTGCTTCTAGTTTTGTAATGTATTATCATTACAGATCGGGTTGGACGGCCATGACGACAAAAGGGGAGACTCACACATCGAATACAAAGATTTATGCACATATTAAACAAAATAGTGTGTAAACTAGTATGGTGAAATCAGTGGTGCAAAGTGCAAACCCAAAGAATCATGCTCACATTTTGTTTGAAAAGGGGTGGCGGGCAGGGCATCTCTGATGCCCTTGCTTTATGTCCTGCAATTCCGTGGGTTTCCACATTAAAGATAAATTATGTGTCCAATGACCAATTCTGAATCATGGAAATACGGCGTTATTAACTATAAATCTAAACTTAACGTAACTAAAAGTTAACTTAACTTTTAGTTAACTTACTTACTAACTACTTACGCGGTAAGACCAAGCCAGCCCCATACATAGTCTTGGACAACGGCTCAAGGGTTATATCAATGGTTATATTCTCGTAGTCGCACTCTCTCATCCTTTAACCATTAATAAAATTAGAAATTGGCACTTACACCAAAAATATAATATATAAATAATGACTTATCATGCAAAATTGTATGTATGTGTATGTATATATATATATATATATATGTGTGTATGTATGTATGTATGTATGTATGTATGTATGTGTGTGTGTGCAAACTGTCAACCTTTTGGAAATTACAGATATATCCAATGAATTTAATGAAATTATGTATGTACAAATAAGTACATACATCCAAATATCCAATTATAATTTACAGTAAATTACAGCACAACCATCAAAACCACAGTGGCTCATGATGTACCACAATTGTCCTAGAAAAAAAATAAAATCAGATTTTACAATTTACATATTCTATATATATCTTTTAACACATCTCAGAACAAATCTTAAACCTACCTGTGAAACCCGATGTGTTACTGTTGAACTGTGTTCTCAGGAGAAACATGTATATCCTGACATTGTGGACGGAGAGACAAAGGAGGGCTCCATGTTGTCCTGGATGGAGACACTGCCACTGCATCACTATGACACCACAGACCGGGACAGAACACAGGTAACCAGTTTAAGGCAACATCCACACGGGAAGAAAAACTGAAAACTATTGTGAAATGCATTTTAGAATGTAGTGTCCACAGGGAAGCGGATCAGAAAAGTTGCCGTAAACACTGGAGCGAATTCCTAGATGAAAACGAGAGGTTCCACACTGTGAGGAACATAGTGGGGAAATGGAAGATCAGACACAGTTCTAGTTGAGGCCCAGTGGGGCAGGCCCAGAAAAATCTGAGGCAAAAGAGAGACTCGACCCACACACCACCTCCAAAGACCTACAACATGAAGTTATTGCACAATGAGATGCTGTATGAGAGTAATGTAATTTAACATTATTAGCATTAACTTGTGAAAACCTAAGAAACAGTTCCATATCTAGTAGATGTTAAGGACAGGTAGTTGTACTTGGGTCACTGTCAAAGTCTGTGGCCATTGGCCTTTTAACCATACCACGAGTTGGCTCCAAAAGACATGGAGAGCCATTTTGTTTTACCGCCCCCGTCTGTGGAACAGTCTGCTGGAGAGCCTCAGGGCCACAGTTTGTTTCTAATCCAGCTTTTATCATTTTATTATCTACTTTTAATTCATGGTTCTATTTAACTTAGTTACCCTATGTATTGTCTAATATATTGTTTGTATTGTTATACTGGTAAATAATTGTGTTTATTTATTTTTACATCTTATATATTTAAACATGTTAACTTATTTTTCTGTCATTAGTAGTACTACTCCAGCTTTTCTTCTTGCTGTATAGCCTCAGTGCTAAGCCATGTCTATCAACGTATTGACAAATCCATTGTGTCCCTGTGTTTTTGCCTATATGTGCTTATGATTGCTTATTAAGAGGTTGCAGATATTGTTCCTTGTATTTTTGTTGTCTTGCTGTGTCACTTTTCATTGCTCTGCATGCTATATAACTAAAGTTTGATTTGATTTGATTTAAAATAATTGTATCATTGTTTGGTCTATTCTTTCATCAAACATGTTTAATATATGTTGCTCCCTACCCATTCAGTTTGATGGACACAGTTGAGCCCCACAGCAACACAAACGATACCATAAAGATAATGTGTAAGCTTGGGGAAAAAACTGGGCAATGTTATAAAATGGCACAGAAGAATATGCTGTTCCATGCAAATACTAAAATGTTAGTGTGCAATCTGCAATAAGTAGAGATAGTGAAACATCCATTTTTTGGCAATTTTTATAACGTTTCAGATTAATAATTGTTCCGATTTTTAAAGGGGAAAAATTAAAACAGTTTCATGCATTTAATCAATCATTTATGATCAAAATAATTGTTAGTTGGTGCCATAATGCTTAGCCAATATGTCAAAAATGAGAAAGGGAGGCACCTAACACTTTTCTTGTCTTTGTTTCTACAGGAGAACGACGTTGGAAATGAGTCTGATTAGTCCAAACTTCCTTTTAATTTAATTTTTAAGCCTTTGTTTAGAAATAAATGCATTTTCTGTTCAGCCTTTTCAATTATTAAACCTTCTGTGCACAAGGGTATTTTTTTACATGCTTGCATGTTGCTGCCTTTTTCTTTACTTCATAGACTAGTAAAGTATAAGAAGACTAGACTAAATTCACTTCATATGTCATGACTTGTTCTTTTCAGCAGATTCTGTTAGAAGACTGTATTAACTACAGACTCCTGACAAGGCCATGCTAGCAACTGTTTACCAGACAGCGTGGAGTCGTTCTTCGCCCACATCAATATAATATAATATTTTGTCTACATTATTGTTTCAATCAAACATGAAGAAAATCTATTTCCTTGAACATTTCGTAATTATGCCAGTAGCGGCTGTTCTTTTGGACTATTTGTCCAAATGGAGCGTTTGATGTGGCAGGTCCCTCATGTTAGCGTAATACATTTTGAACGGATGGATGGATTTGTCCCAGATTCGGTGTGTTGATGCTCTAGGGGTAGATTTACGAACTGATTTTGGAGGACCCCTGCATAGGCCCAGTTTCTTATGTATTTCACATTTTGGAAATTTCAACTTGATCTGTCTGTATTGAACGCAATCTTTTATCTGTGTGGTCCAGAGAAAAAGAACAACTGACATTGCTATTACTTTTACAATTTTATGTTCCTGGATCATTCAATTTTGGGCAATATTATGCTCAAGTTCTTTTCAGTTAGCATACACGTATGTCCCATACATATGTCCCGTATACAAATATGTATACATACATATAGCATACAAAACCACTCATGAAATTCATAAGGGACTTTTTTTTTTTTTTGCACGGCAGAGGTGCAACGATAAGGCGACCTAATCGATTATGAAATTAATCGGCAACAAATTTAATAATTGCTAGTGTCCAGGTTTATGTGCTGACGTCTCATTACAAGATACAGTACTGCATGAGTGTGTATGAGTGCTAATTTTGAAGACCTGTCCACTGGAGTTTATAGCAATTATAACCCACGAGTGGGAGCATTATAAACAAATATACAATCAAGTACAGTGTATACAAATATAAGGTAGCATCAAAGAAAGCACAAAACCCAATAATAGGAAATACAAATAGATACCATTAATAACGTGTTTATAAAAGCCATCAATAATACACTTCACCAACCTTTAGATTAAAGAGAACAATCATTCAGATCAACAAGACAGAGGCATCGATTTCCTCTCTTACAAGCTTTGCATCCATCTCTAGTTATAGCCCTGAAACGCAGAGTGTCGGGGATGTAATGGTTTTGTCAGCCGTCTCGGCAGGTCTGTTTTGACTCCACGGTCAGTGGTACTGACATGAGGTTCACCATGCAATATATGACATCACAGTCAGATTCGTGGCTTATTTTGTTGTTCAACGACAATCCCCTGCTAGTTTGCATCTCTGCCCTGTGCCTAGTGATCAACACGCTTAACATGGGAAGCCGTATGGACACGCGCTTCCTTTGTCAGAAGGAAGTTGAGTGCTGTCTTAAATCCATAGACACACCATTTTGCACATGAGGGAAATGAAATACATATACATGTCATTGCATTTTAATTTCTCTACGTGGGAACATCTGTTCAGGTACGTAACCAGACACTGTGCAGCACATTATAACAGCTAAAAAAACGTAGACCTCACATGTAAAGTTGTCGCTGCCTCCTTGACTGTTGCTATACTTGCCATTTTCACTCACTCCATAACACTGGACAGTGCCCTACGCACTAAAAATAATGGCACACAAGTGTGCCATTTCAGACTTGGCAAAGGTCTGGGTTGCAGAGAGAGATGGCCAAGGCCAATCGAGCGAGCCCCTTGGAAGCGAATACTTTTATTCACACACAGAAGACGTCATACAGTTTCCTGTTTCAAACAAAATTATTTGATTACTACAAAATATGTGATCAGTGGGGAAGAGGATGTGACGCCTTCAGGAAGTTACAAATACAGTAGTCTGCCAGCGTCTGCTACCCAAAGTCTGTGAAGACTGTATCTGTCGGTAAGTAGTTAATCGTGAATGAATATTGTAGTAATATCTAAGAACCATATAAGAAAAAATGTGATACTTCATCTGTACATTGTACTGAAATGGGTGTATTCACATACACGCGCATTGACACTGCCCCGGGGAAGGGATAGATAATTCACTTTAAATATTTGTTGATACGACATTGAATAAAATTCCAAGAAAGAATGCTCAAAACTTTGAATTATTAAAAACCTATAGCCTCTTGAGCAGTGAAGTCAGTAACTAAATGACATTGTTTTTAGTCCTTTTTCCAGTAACTAGTAATCTAATGAATGAATTCCAGAGCAGTAAAGATTAAAGTTGCTGACCCAAATAAGTTACTTTTTAGTTTCTTGAAGGTTTTCGTAATCCTCTGGCCAAAAAAAATAAAAACTCAGTTTAAAGGGTTTTTGTTTGTTTGTACTTTTTTTTTCTTAAAAAAACAAACAAACATACATTTAAATCCATATAAAGCATAAAATCTATCATGATAAAAAATCTTGAATGCCACCACTCTATAAGAGATAGATTAACTGAGAAATGTCAAGATTATTTTTAATTATCCCAAGCGAAATTTGGAGAGGAACAGCACCTTCCAATTCCAAGACATTGACAAAAACACCCTGTACCATGCCTCAGAGGTGTCACAATTCCTACAGGAAGCCTGACTTTACAAATAACAATATTTCTGGCTTTTACTGATGCTTGCATCACGTTTTGAGAGTATCCCTTTAGCATTCGGCACCAGCTGCATATCTCCAGTTATTTGATCTTAACAGTTTTGAAGGTGACCATTAAAGTGTACATTAAATTAAACGAGAAAACATTGATGTCATTTCCAGAATTGTTCTAGTAGAACTTGAGTGAAGTAGAGCTATAAGAGCAAACTGTCAACTCTGTGAGAATAATCAAAGCTATGACTTATATAATTATATAATGAATGATATAATTCAAATGCAAATTACATTTTAATGGTTCAGAAAGAGAAAGACCAATGACGATAATACTGTAGACAAAAACCCTAGATGGCCTAAACCATGCTCTCTTATAGCTAACTTTCCAAACGTCAAATAACCTTGGATAAAACCTATAAAACAAAGTCATTGCTATTAGCTATTCACATTTTGGCCCACAGCTATCGCCCAAAAATGAAATAAAAATCAGTACATAAAAGGGATGTGTGGGTTGATCCAGTCATTAAGATATCAGACGTGAAGGTATTGCTTCTAAAAGCTTTTATTATTTTTCATTCCTTTGTGTGTGTGGCTGTGTGCCATCCGTATTGTGTGTACAATACGGATGGCCGGATTGTACCATCATATATATTCTTAATAGCCCCCGGTCTTCTGAAAAACTAAACTAAAACTGCTCACTTTAGCCGAGTTGAAAGCGCTCCAGTGCCGAATTCCTGGCTTGCGATTCGCGTCGACAGTGTCCCAGCTGTGGTGGCTTGTGCTTTCCACATTAGAGGCCGGTGTTGTTTGTCAGAGCGGTGTTTTGCAAGGTGCATATTTAATTAAAGTTTTAATCAAAATTGTGATTTTGGCCCTAACGAATGAATGAATTATTATTATTATTATTATTAGCATTTCAGTTTTATTTTGTTTATACCGTACATGGTACATACATATGCCCACGTAAGTTGTTTTTTGTTTGTTTGTTTGTTTGTTTGTTTGTTTGTAAAGAAGTGCTGTCGTACCAGGCAATAGGAGTCGGTCAATCGGAAGCAGAGTGATGGAATCAGATGTAGACATTTATTCCCACAATCTTGTCTGACAAATCACAATGTCAAATCTGTCGGGGAAATATTCCAGTGTCAACCATTCTCTGTGAGAGAATATGTGCAAACACCACGGTGCAATAACATTCAGTTGTTTCTCGTTGTTTCATAATCATGATTAATAATTGTGATTTCAATTACGATCCAAATCATCTTGGTTATGATTCCATAATCGTGCAGCCCTACTGCAAGGGGTAAAATATAAGCTTCCCAACCCTTGCGGGGACTGGGAGTATATTAGTCAAACATTTGGTTGAAGACGTACATTTGGTTGACGTAATTAACTGGCGGATAGTTAGCACATAAAACAAGTTCGGAGTTAAATGCCACTTTGTCGCAAAACCTTTCCTTCGTCGCTCACCCCGCCGGGTATTGATTGAGGCGTCCCACCAGCTGCGTGCCACGACCAGAGCCGCTGGCCGTGCTGCTGGCGGCGATGCAATGTCTGAAGCGAACGCCGTGTCGCTGGAGCCCCGGGTCCAACCCGCACTCCCGGCCGCCAGGGACCAGCCCGGCTTCCCGGTGGGTTCCGTCGGGCTGCTGCTGTTGTCGCTGGTCCCATGTGTGCTACTGTTGCTACTCTTCCAATGCGCGCTCCTGGCGTACAAGCTGCTCGCAGAGGTGGGTGGACGGAGCGTGGCTGGAGATTGTACTGCTTCTGTTTGGCCGGATCGAAACCAACCGAAGCGGGACCGAAAACAGACCCAGATTTAGCTAGATACATATTAAGAACTCTTTTATAATGAAAATTTACGGGAGCTCCTTCCACGACAATGTTCAACAGCCACGAGACTACGTTTTGTATAATGGAATTGAACGAGATATATAATTTATGGAATTATTCGGTGTTACAGTCATTGAATATTACATACTGATGACTTCTACAACATTTCTTAATGTTTTGTCCAACTTAATAATAATAATAATAATAATAATACATTTTATTTAGCTGTGCCTTTCATGGCACTCAAGGTCGCCTTACAAAAATGATAATAGAAACGACAACGAAAATGGCAGAGGTGGTGGTTAGATATTTCTGCAATGTCTCCCCCCTCCCCGACTCTTCATCCCATTTTCCGTATTAATCCTGGCGCTATCGCTCTCGATAAAGAATGAAAAACAAAAAAAATAGTTTAAGAATAATAGCTATTAATAAACAAAC
>OMKY01252904.1:14546-36671 GCA_900302395.1 Bregmaceros cantori
AAAAGGGATAATAGAAACGACATCGAAAATGGCAGAGGTGGTGGTTAGATATTTCTGCAATGTCTCCCCCCTCCCCGACTCTTCAACCCATTTTCCTTATTAATCCTGGCACTATCGCTCTCGATAAAGAATGAAAAACTAAAAAAAAAGTTTAAGAATGAATAGCTATTAATAAACAAACAAACATACATCAATAACATAGTGAATATGCAAGTTTGAACAGGTGTGTTTTAAGGGGGTATGACTAAATACCAACAGGACCATTTGGGCAGCATGAAATTGGGCCAAAAATTGGTACTTTATAAGAGCTCTGCAGGCGCCCTACTTTTGGCTCCTATTGGCCCAATAGGGGTGTTGCATGCATGGTGACATCACGGCTTGGCTGCAGCAGACATTTTAGTGGTACCAGCACGGTCAGACATACAGGCAGAGAGCGATATTTGCATAACATCTGTTTAAAAGTGTTTAACTATTGATGTATCCTTGGTAATATGCTATGAATCACCAGCAGATGGCAGCTCAACTACGTCCATTGTATAATGGAAGTGAAGTGGTAAAGTATACCACTTAACTGGACATATACGCATATTTCAGCGTACATGATACCACCAAATATGAATCAATGAATTTAGCGATGGAGCCTGATTGTCTTATGTGTTGAGGGAGAGAGTTCAGCACCCGGGCTATGGAATGGGGACACATGAGGTGCAGTGTCCTTAACCACTCTGCCAAACGACTCTCCTCTTTTGAGCACATTTCAGAGCCTGTTCTTTTTATGTTGACTTAAATAGAAATTTGGACCAGTTTATAATCTTACTCAAGTTGCTTTTGGACAAATGTATTTTACTTTTACTCAAGTAAGAAATATGAAATCTAAGTACTTTTGCCATCTCAGGTTATTGGAATCTAATGATATTTTGGCTACTCTTCCTACCCAATGAAGACACGGCGGCGGCGGCACCACTACGAACAATCCACTGTGCCTGACGTCCCGCTCCGCTGCATCACCGTGCATGGTGGCATGGCGCACTCGGCCGAGCCAGGGGGCAGGAGGATTATTTATCCTGAGATGCCAGCGCCCATCACCTCGTCCCGGGCCATGTCTAGGGACGATGCACCGACTGACCGCAGACCATTTAAGTTTGTCCGTCCAGACGGCGTGACGCGCGCAGGGCTGCTGGGATCAACAAGCCTGACCCCACCAAGCTCCATCGTGGCAGGCTCTGGGATGAGGACATGGTATTGGAGTGCCAGTCGAGTCTCGGACAACATACAGTGGGACCGCGCGCCGCCCAACTCGCCTGCAATCATGTCGCCTGTCGGCAACATGCCTGGGGTATCTAACAACATTCATTTCAACACATTAAGACATGAAAGTTTACAATTTTCTCTTTTGTCAACAATTTTTCTCTGCATTTTGACTAGGGCCCGACCAATTATCGGCGTGGCCGGTTTTATTTCGGCCAAATTTAGGTGCCATGAAGATATCGGTCTCGACCCTAACTTGACCGATTGGACGCTGATTAGTAATTACCAAGTGGTGCCCCTGCTGCTGCTTCCGCACACCACAATCCCGCCCACCCCCACTCCAGTAGCACTGTCCTGCACACCAGACATCCAAAAGAAAATGTGTTGTGCCATCCTGCACACAGAAAAGAGACAGTCGTAACGTTCCTTTTTTTTAATCGTCAAAATGCTTTGGGAAATCAAGTTGCAGTTGTCAAATCATAACATATATTAAGTACTTGCCATATTAAGTACTTGAACATACAAGTACTATCAGTTATGACTTATTTCTTGGTATTGCCTAATAACCAAATTTTCACATCTTGTGCAGTTGACCAGGATGCCTGGAGACCCTATCGAAGGGGTTCTGGACAAGGTCCAGAACCCCTTCATCAGGGCATCAGTTCTACAAGCCAGTCCTTCACTGCTGGGCCCTGGGTTGGACAGTGATTTTGGAGCCAGCGCAGGTATGATGAATGAACAAATTCATTTTATTTTAGGACACATAGTACAGAGCCATTAAATATCGCAACATGAGAAGATGGGTGTGCATGGTAAGCTCAGCAGAATTGCTATATTTTACCTCACTGTCCGTGTAGGTCCCTTGGTGTTGGAGAGGGGCGTCGAAAAATTATTAAAATAATTTTCAGGGATACACTTTAAGAGGCTGAATACAATTGTAATTAAACGGTTAGATAACCGAAAACATGTTTTATATATTAGTTTCTTCATAATATCCACCCTTTGCACTGATTACTGCTTTGCACACTGGAATTTCTTGCCATATTAATGGGGTTGGGGCCATCAGTTGTGTGTTCATAATCCATATTATGGAAAGAACCATTTAGCTAACTAAAGAAAAACAAGTGCCCGTCATTACTTTCAGTCAGTCTGGAAGATTGCAAAAACTTTAAATGTGTCCCCAAGTGGAGTCACCAAAACCATCAAGCACAACAACGAAACTGGCTCACATGGACCGACTCGGGGAAAGAAAGGCCAAGAGTCACAGAGTCACATCTGCTTCTAAGGACAAGTTCATCCGAGTCACCAGCCTCCGAAACCTGTGCTATGGTCTTCCAAATTTGAGATCTTTGATCCACCATGTCTTTGTGAGACGCAGCAAAGGTGAACGGATGGATTCCACCTGCCTGGTTCCCACTGTGAATCAGTGGAAGAGTGTGACGTTGTGCAAGTGTTTTGCCGGTAGCACTGCTGGAGATTTATTTAAAATGGCAGGCACACTGAACCAGGATGGCTATGATGGCAGCATGCGGAAACATGCCATCGCATCCAGTTTGCGTTTAGTTGGATGATCATTTATTTTTCAACAGGACAATGACCACAAACACAAATCCAGGCTGCGTAACGGCTATTTGACCAGGAAGAAGAATGATGGAGTTCTGCGACAGATGATCTGGCCTCCCCAGCCACCGGACCTGAACCCAATGGAGATGGTTTGGGGTGAGCTCGACCGCAGAGTGAAGGCAAAAGGACGAACAAGTGCTAAACACCTCTAGGAACTCCCTCAAGAATGTTGGAAAACCATTTCTGGAAGCTCATCCGAAAGAATGCTAAAAGTGTGCAAAGGAGTCATGAGAGCAAAGGGTGGCTATTTTGAAGGAACTTGAATACAAACATGTTTTCAGTTATTTCATCAAGTACATAACACCACAATCATAGTTTTGATCGTTTCAGCGAGAAACTACAATTTAAATAGTAAATGTAAATAAACAAAACCCATTCAATGAGAAGTTGTGTCCAAACTTTTGGTCTGTAAAAATAAATATATTTTTATATTTATTTTTTTAGAATATAAATACAATTATTTTGTATATCTAACAACTTTTGGCTGCTTACTTAAAACATTGTTCTAATCGTGGTTTTTGTTGGCTGTCCCCATTTTTGGTTACTGTGTTGGAAGTTCATTCCATTTTTTTTTCTTTCCATAAGCACAGCAGGGGGTGGTGGAAGTGGCTGCTGAGCAGGTATTAGTACTGGCATGTTTGTTTTTCAAATAGAAGTTGTCTGGTTCCTTCAGAGAAACAGGCAAAGCTCATTATTTAGCTCTTTGATAGATGATCTTTATTGTCATTGCAAGAACAGTGTCCTGTTTAAGAGTGGGATGAGGGGAAAAAGGGATACAAAGAGTGTTCTCCTTGCTCAAAGTTGACCTTTTCAGGATGTTTGCTGTGTCTCAAATGGCACTTTTGGGACAATGCACTGAAATATAGTGCAATATATTTCAGTGTTCTTATTGCACTGTGTCACAGTTTAGTACTGTCTTAAATTGAACACCTCCGTTTTGCACTTACTGGATATTACACTGTGGCGCTTTGGCGTTTTACACTTCCAACTTTGCATGCTGGCCAATGGGTAGGACTGCAAACAGAACTACAACACATTAGTGGATAGTCTAATGAGTGTGCGCTCGTCGGTGACGTCAACCCATGTTCTATTTCCGCTTCATAGTCAAGCCGTTGTAGCACAGAAGCCCCATCTCGTCGACTACCGTCCGTTTTGTGTCACACGTTGCTCTATCCAGAAAAAATTGCTTCGTCACTAGCGCGGTACTGCACAGCCAGATACTATTTTCGTACTTGCTGAAGCGAGGTTACAGCGACCGGCTACTGGCGATCCAGAGCTTCCAGGCCACTGATTGGTCGGCCAATGCAGCCAACTGATTGGTCAGCCCAAATGCCGGTTGCTGATTGTTCAGCAGCGATGCACCATGTCTGCAGGTCCCGTGCAGAATGCCGTAGTAAAGTAGCATGATGTGCGCCGGCTGGGCCAGAGCCGATGCTCGCTCCATTGCTGAACGCTGTATACGCTGTTACAATGAACAGTGTTGGGCTGCTTGTGTGTGTGTGTGCAGTGAAATTCATCCTCCGTGTTTAACCCATCCCCTAGGAGCGGTGGGCAACCGCTTGCGCAGTGCCCAGCAGCAGTGGTGTGTAATAGGCACACACACACATACAAGTGGTCATGTCTGTGTGAGAGAGAGGCAGAGAGAGAAGACACTGCGAGGAGCATGCACGTGTCTACGAAGTTATAAAGCAGTTTAATACGTTGATGAGAGAGGAGTTGACAGAGCAAGCACTCCGTGCAGCCAGCAGCAGTCGACCAGCCACCAGCCGTGACCGTTCACACCTGGCTAAGCCGAGCATTATATAAAAACGCAGCCATTGTCATGCGCTTGGTGGCGCGAAAACGCAGTAATTTAAATTTACGTCAAAAATGTACTGTAGAAGTTTAGCCCTATCCAGTATTTTCGTTTCCAATCATGGTGCTCTTTTTTGTGCATGTCTCCACCAATCAGCCCGATGATGACGCACCTCCCAGTATGTGCACCTGTCTGCAATGTCACATGACTACATATGCTGCCTTCTAGTGGTTGAGGTTTTGTATAGGCTTTATCTACAATGAAAGATTGAGCTAGGCTGTCCGCTTAAAAATAGATACCACTATTGGAAATGCCAAAATTACGGGTTGGCTCCATGGTAAAGTGGGTCAGACCGCGCCTGCTAAAGCCAGCCCCATACATAGTGTTGTTGCTGTGGCTTAGAGCAAAGCGCCGTGAGATCGCTTCCCCTCACGGGCACATGCTGTACGTCCGCTCGCAACCCCGCCCCCCTTCACACTAACACTGTCAATAAAATGAGAAAATGGTGCTTGCGGCGAAAAAATAACAAACAAAAAACACCAAAATAATACCACACCTATTTGCAGGGATCTCTGTGCGGATTGTGTCTGCCGACGGAACAGGCCTGGACTGGGACTACTACGACCCAGCGTACATGGAGCAGAATAGGGTGCGGGCACTGCCTGCCGCCCGCTGCGTGCCAACCATCCACCCCAAGCAGTATTGGCTGTAGATCTGGCCTCTCCGTCGCAGATCATCTGGTCTTCAAACCTTTGCGATTTTAATTTTAATTTTTTATTTTTTTTAAGATTAAGTTTATATTTATATTTTAATTAATATTTATTTGATATTTTATTTAATATTAAGTATTCACCTCAAACACACTAAAATCACATGATTACACTACAGCGTATATTGCACCTATGATAACTTGTAATTTATTAATATTTCACCACTTTGTTGCATTTACTTTTCATTGCACTTGATATTCAAAGTTTATGGTTAAAGCATTTCATAAGAACTAAATTATTATTTCAGAAAAACCACAGACACAAATGCTCTTTGAATAGAGATTCACGTTTGACACTCAACCTCACTTCACTACACCCAGCACTTTGCAGACTCCACTCTGCCTTGTATATAATCAACAATGTGCACATGTTGTATGTGGTGGTGTAATATCTTGTCATGTCATCTTTGTATTAGGTTACCATTACTACATAATAACCCCTGTTTTCTAGGGGTTATGGATTGACTGTAAAATCACTACTAGACCTGTGCCATGTTTTTGACCGTTATGAATTTGATGAATGTAATAAACATTTTTGAATTGTATTGACATTTATTTTGGTTGTGCAAAAAAAGATTAGAAATCTGAGTATATATAGTAATCGAAATGATCAATTAGTCGAAATGATCAATTACTAATCTTCCAATTGGAAAATGGGCACTTGGTCCCAGAGTGAGCTGTAGTTTGAAATGGTGTACGTTTTGTGCGACAAATTCAGCCACTTTGGTCCACTATGAAAGTGAGAGACGCTGGTCTGACGCATGTTTTGAGCCTTAAAACACAAACACGAGTGGAGAGTTTAGTGCAGAAAATGGGAGGAAAGGCAGTCAAGGGCAGTCAAGCTTGGCGAGCCAGAATCAACGCATCATCCACATTGCTAGACGTTGCATCGTGTGCGATGCGTGGACGGTTCGTTGGTTCTGGCTCGCCAGGCTAGTTAGCTTTGTGTATATGTCACAGTATGAGCTCTTACACATATATGGGTAAAATGGGAACATTAGATTGAAAGACAAAAACACAAATCTCCTTTTTAGACACACCTTTATTTTATATCCAATAGATGTTTAATATCCAACATGTTTTTTTTAAATATCCAACACATTATAACAACTTAATATTCAAACGACCTTATCTCCAACATAGTTCATGTCAATCATTAGTGGTATAAGCCCACAGCATTGAACAGCATGTGCAGACAATGCATTGTAATTACATGCAGTATATTCCTGGGTAAGGTGGATGTCCAAGTTTAAGGCTCGCTGTGATAAACAGTTTATCGCACAGCGTCTCTTAGAGACAACATAGTTCGTGACAGGGCTTAATTTGAGGGGGAGCACGCTCCGGCAGCCCTAACATAGTAACATAGTATGTTAGTATACAGGCTCCCCAACCCGGAGCTACTCGTCCTCTGGGCGACCTCCCACTGGACAAATTAAGCACTGATTACTGAGTTGTACACAAGTACATTCTTAGTTATTGTAATAACTCAATGTATGGGATACATCATATACTTCATATGAATGCTAGGTTCGCATCGTCAACATATTTACAGATGTATGTACACAGAACTTAGTTCTAGTCAAAGATGAATTTGAAGATACAACCTTTTTGCTTCAAATTTGTATGAAATTCATCCTAATTGCTTCACTCCAACCAATTCTTAAATTCTCTATACCCTAGCCTGACAATAGAAACACAAATCTAATCTAGTTCCTCAATGAACTGCATAAAAATAGTTCATAAACAGTTAACTAAGATGCACTCTATAGAACCATAATACGTTCTCTTATACAACCTAAGGCATGGGCAAACTGCGGTCTGCGATTCATATACGGCCCGTTAAGATTTTCAGATGGATGTAGGGGGGGAAAAAAATCCCCTTTTCACCCTCTCACTCTCATCTCTCCAACAGATGACGCACTAGTCTAGAGTTAGACATGATGGAACTCCCCTATTTGGTTTTAGCAGAATGGCGTTTGCTGGCCACATTTTCAAAATGTTGAACCCCTTATTACCCTCGAGTCAAGAACTTAACCCACCCCTGTTCTAACCCATCAAAGACACTGACGAATCTCAAGTTCAAACTCAAACTCCACATCATCTCAAGGGCCTCATTATCACAAGAAATGAGAGGTAGACAGTCTGAATCTTGTCTTCGCTGACTTCAATCAACCAATTGAATCGCTTCACTAAGAACATTCGAGGGTGACTCAAAAGAAATCAATTAAATGTCTTCTTAAATGTCAATTAAATGTGACTCAAGTTCTGCTTCTGTGAATCGCGAAATTGCGTACAAAATACCACAGTCATGTGCGCCGCAGTAGCTCAATTTGTTAAAACTGTGCACTACAAAGTGCAAATTCAATAATGGCGTGGAGAGTTGTGAGTTTGCTTTTCCCTTGCCGCATATCTTCTACCCCTTTGTCACCCCTTACCAATTAATCCTGGATGAAGCTGTAAATGGTCCAAACGGGCCGCACATAAATAAATAAATAAATAAATAAATAAATAAACTTAAAAATAGCACATTCATCATTACCTCAAAACAAGGATATTGACGTGGTGCTGCTACATATATGCTACCTACTCACGCATACTTGTGTGTCGTCATCGGACACAATAAAAGTGACTCTTCCACACAAACAAGCAAATCAGGAAAAAAAATCCATATTTTCAGGCTCTCGTTTGTCGATTCCGACTGCTGCTGATTCACCTCTCACTGTGGGATGAATGTTGTGCGGCTCCACTAGTGATTGAATTGAACTGAATCTTTTCGCAGTTAGTTTTGTTTCCTAAAAAGGATCTGGTTATTCAAACTAATCATGAAAGACCGATCAATTATATATCCTGTCATATACATATTTAGTTTTTCTAGCAAGTCACAAGCTGAAAACACCCAGGTCACCAGACAAAATAGAACACTGCAATTGCAGTGGGCAAAGAGTGCCGGATGATCATGCCACAATTCTGAATGTTACAAGAATCTCTGATTCAGGGGCCTGTGGCGCAGTAGGTTAGGCCACTGCTGCTAAAGCCAGCCCCATTTATAGTCTTGTGCCTGGGCAGCACACACATTGCCATGAGATGCTTCCCCTCACAGTCATATACTGCATGTCCGCTAGACTCCGCTCTCCCCCCCCCATTCACATTAACGCTGTGAATAAAATTGAGAAAATATAGCCCCTTCGCTGAAAAAATATCTTTGAAAAAAATCTCTTGTTTTGATGAGCACATTTCAGGCTGGTATGTCATGATATATTGCACTCAAAAACCTCTTCTTAAAATGAATGCAACCTGTAGTGGAATTAACGTTATAGTCTCTTAAAAGGGTTAAAGGTATAGCAACTTGCATTCGTAATCCAAAAAACACTAATTAATGTATCATTATACTTTAAGTATTGCGTTCATAATATTGCAAAAATGATAATCCAGGCATTTTCATCACAATTTGCAGTGAGCTCTAGAGATTGAAGGTTATTGAGCCACTGACATAGACCGGGCTCACATAATTAGTGGAGCACATCTGATATCAAACGTATTGACGTAATATTTGTCTTATAAATGTACAAATGTTCTGGCCTAAGGGAAAAGGTGCCCAATTCGACTCAAAAACCTCTCTTTCAGCTACCAAAAAAAACAAAAAAAACAGCGACATCATAGCAGCATCGGCCCACCGGGAAAATGCCCAGTATGCCATACTGTCAAACCAGCCCTGCTTGGCGGTATATTGTGGAGATTTTTTTTTTCACATTCATTGTTCATTTGTTAAAGTGCAGTTCTTGCAGGTGACTCACTCTTCCTCGCCAACATCGTCTCAAATCTGTCGTGATTGTTCAAGCAGGCACCTGAAGGATGGAACCTGATGTACCTAAGACTCCTGATGTACACCCTCTTATCACGTGCGATTCTGATGCCTTGAGGTGCTTCCGCAGAGTTCCTCCTGAGCACCCAGAAAGACGCCCCCACATTGTGGTTTGACTCCGAAATCTACTTCAAGGAGTGAACCGTTCGTTCAGCATTCCACATTCGCCAGGCTGTGTCGGATGATCTGGCGTGACTGCGGAGGAATACGGTCAGGGAAGTCCACGAGGAAAGTGACCAGCATGTCACCTCGCTGTGTGGGCGTGTGGCTTAGCGGGAGCCCCTCGCCGCGCAGGCGCCGCACCGAGCCCGGGCGGATGACGTCAGTGCTGGGCAGTGGGAGTGTGCGTTGGTCCAGCGTGGGGACGTTAATGGTGCAGCCGCACAGAGCCTGTCGACACAAAAGCAATTTTTTTTTGTTATTTTCTGTATGATCAACCTTTTTAAGTAGATGATATAATATACAAACCACTGATCCCAGCAATCATCTGGAGTGATTTGTTTCCAGATAAAAGAGTTAAAAGTACAGAAAATGTATCTCTTGTTCTGTTGGACAGCAGACTATGCTGCAGATTGGAATCTGTTTGTGCGCCTGCATGTGTATGCGCCACTGACTGGTGTGTACCGGTGTCTGTGTGTATGCATGCGAGCCAGTATGTCCTTGAGAATGTGTGTGTGTGTGTGTGCGCGCATCCATACTAGTGTGTACCTGAGAGTGTGCATGTGTGCAAGGCAGTTTGTGCTTGAGCATATGAGTGCATGCATACTGTTGTGCACTCGTGTCTGTGTGGGTGTGTGTGTGCGTGCATGCAAGCCAGTGTGTGCTTGAGTGTGTGTTAATCTGTGTCTCTGTGCCAGTGTGCGTTCATACTGCTGTACCGCCTGTGTGTCAGTATGTCAGTGTGCAGTCTGCAGTGTAGTCGAGATTGAATAGGCTAAATATAGCAACCTCCTCTTCTCTCTCTCTCTCTTTGTGGAAGCATATTTTCCATGTTAGGACTTCCGCTGTGATTTTCGGAAGTGAACCCTTCTAGTGTTTCTATGGTGATGCGGTATAATACGCTATAATACAGACATGGGCAATCTACGCCGCGTGGGCCATATACAGCCCTTAAGGTTTTTTAATCCACGCAATGGTTGGATGTTCTTAATCCTTCTCTCCTCCCTCTCTTAAATCAACTAAAACAATCAAACGAAACAAAAATATTTGTTTTTGGGTAATAATGTTTTGAATGTTGAAAAGTGAAAGTGATTACATGGATATTTGACTTTGCATCATTCATAAATAACATTGCGTAGGAAAATGGATAAGCAATTCTGGCCCGGGCCATCTGTCAAATTTCAGAATGAATCTATATGATTGGCCTTGCTATAATACATTAATCAAAACACTTTGATTATTTTATGTGTGTGTGAGTGTGTGTGTGAGTGTACACGCATGTATACATACATATGTCTGTATTTGACTGTGTGTTTGTTTGTGTGTGTGTGTGTGTTTATGTGTGTGTGTCACATACATAAATATAGAGGTATTATGTCATACCAGGTAGGTGTCAGCTGTTACGTAAGGCTATCTCCTAGGAGAACACCATTCAGTTTTTTTTATTTATTCTCACGGTGCAGAGCAGAAAAACAATATCATATCATTCAACATATTTAACATATTGTAAAAACAGTTGTGTCATATATGCATATGTTTGCAGACAATATATCGTTTTGCTAGTAGATCTACACAATCTGAACCCCTGAAGGAGCTGATTTTTTAAGTTTTTTTTTTTTCAACCGTGATGGCCATGAGGGATGGCCATGAGGGCTTAGATCACAGCACACACTACGTGTGCTGTGAGCTAAGCCACAATAACAAGACTATGAATGGGGCTGGCTTGGAGCAGCGGTCTAACCCGCTGCACCACGGGCCAGTCCCGCAGTCTCTTTAAAACACTTGTGAGTTATACAATCTCAGAATCTTTTCAGACATTGTTGCTGGTGAACGCTCTCACCTCCTTCAGGCTGATCTTGGCTTGATAGACAATGTTGGCTCCATCGCGCACAAAGAGTGGATGCTTCTCATCGCGCAACACAAAGATGAGGTCTGCAGGCACTTCACCAGCTGTGTAGTCGCCCTGCTGGGTGAACACAACGCGCGTTCCGGCACGCCAGCCTCGTCCGACAGTCACCTCGATCGTTGCCTCCTCGCGCTGCCACCCCTGGCTGTCGGCGGACGGTATACGACGGGTGATGGTCACGCGCTTGGTGCAGCCGCTCAATAGCTCCTCCAGGGTGACAGGAAGATCGTGAATGCGACAGACCCCAGCCGACGGTGCCGTGCGGGGCCCTGCACTGGGATGCATCGGGCGGCCGAAATCATCGTCACTGCCGCTGACGTCGCTGCCACTTACATCAGGGGAGATGTCAGGAGAGCTGAAGAACGTGGAGCGGGGCTCGCTGTGATGCTGCTTGCCTCCACGCAGACCACGGAGACCTACAACAACAGACTTTATGTAAGACATTGGTGTGACAATAATAGAATAAGAATATTTAGCTTCTATTACATTGGTGGGAATATAAACAAATGTGTAGTAGCGCTGTACGATTTTGCTAAGAAATAAAATCCCAATTTATATCGCTGAAACCTCAATTTCAGATTTGAAAAGAATTTCAGATTTGATAAAAAAAAATGTAAGGTGTTTTTTTCGGTACCACAGTGATTGTTTCTGCACTAAATCAGTTTAAATCACTCAATTATAATAGGAAATATTAAAATCTGATTTGACAATTTCCATATAAAAAAACACTTTTACACTAACACTAATTTATTGTTTCTTTTTGCACAGCCCTAATATGTACGATATTTGATCCTATATTGCTGATAGTTGATTATTTCTTTTATAACTAGATACCACATTGCTGGTGATAACGGAGAGGTCTCGGATGATTGTCATGTGATCTTACCCTCCTCTCCATACTTGTCGTAGATGCTGCGAGTGTGGGCGTCGGCCAACAGGTGGTATGCTTCGGAAATTTCCATGAAGCGTTCCTGGGCATCACACTTGTCGTTTTTGTCAGGGTGGAAACGGAGTGCCAAGCGGCGGTATGCCTTCTTCAGCTCATCCTCTGAACAGTCGTTGGCCACGCCCAGAACACTGTAGTAGTCCTTCCCCGCTGTGGGTGATCGCTGCACAGGTGGCGGACTCGGGGAGTGATCTGACTGACTGCCCTCCTTGGGAGATGAAAAGAGACAGAAAGATGATGCTATGGTGTTGCTCTCTGACAAAATAATCAAAGTAGTTTTCAAATTATTTTTTTCCTTTTTCTCAAGTTATTTTCTGGCGGACTTGGAGTAGTGTCTTTAACCGCTATGCCAAGGAGCCAGCCAAACCTTACAAAGAATTGTAACTGCAGTCCCCCGTGAGCAAACCTCCCAAGCCAGCTCATACCGTGATTTTCAACTAGGGATGAAACAATTAGTCGACTAATCATTGACTAATCGCATGGACTAAAAAAGATCAATAATTTACATTACACATGCTGGCAGCCACAGCTAATTTATTACACAACGTAAGAAATGCAACTGAATTTATGTAATTTCAGCACCCTGGACAGCCATTAAACTACTAATAAGCTGGCCAGCTGTGCAGGACCCTCAGAACACCCCTTATTACCAGTTCAAGGGCGTTCGAGAGTGTGGAATTTACATGATTAATTTGCATTTGTTACGTTTGTGCACAATAAATGGGCTGTGGCTTAGGCTTGGAAAATACAGAAAATACCCAATATGGATACAATTCTTTAGTATTTTTGATTTTTGATGATTGTCCCTCATATTTTACAGTAGAACACTTCTTATGCAGTTGGAAGTTGAATTAATTTTAATTACATTGTTCACCAATACTTCCTGATTCTTGGAAATTACTCCAATTGTTATATATGCTATTATTATGTATGTTCTATGCGTTAGTTTCAATTTACTTGGAATACTCCATCATTCATCTCAGTTGAAATTCACAAGCAGCCTTGTAGACACTGGACTGTGGGCCTGACATGAAAATGTCATGGCTGTGAGTTGTGCATTTGCTGTAGACATTTTTGCAGGCAAAAGTTACAGTTGTTGGCAGAGTGTATTATTTTGCTTCCTCAGATGTAAAAAAAAAAAAAAAGACGTTCTCTGACATTTGGGATACTGCTGCTCTTGATTTGACGACAAAAACATTATGTTACATTTTGTGTTTAAAAACTGTTTTAAAATATCGAATCAATGTGAATTACAATCTAATTATGCAAATGGTTGTGATGGTGAAACAGTTATGAATTATGCATTCAACCTTTATTAATGTTATATGCATAATACACTAATTTAATAATACTTCTTTTACCACGAAAAACACAGCAAAGTCAAAAATTAGATGAATTTTAAATAATTTAGTTTGTTCTAAACATTTTATAAATTGAGCTCTATAAAAGTGACTTTCCTTATTCCTTATTCCATGCAAATGTAACTGTAATCTACATTGCATGTTTTAAAATGTAATTTTTGTAATCAGATTATGTCATTTGATTACATGTAATCCGTTACTACCCGAGCATGTTCATCGACCTATCTATCTAGTCGATTTGTTTGCAGGCAGATGATCGATCGACTTACCCCCGATGAGGAGCTGTCGTCTCGTGATGAAAATGATCCGGAGCTGTCGTCCCGCGTCATGACGCGCACCTTGCAGTTGACGTTTTTATTCTTCAAACCCAATTGTGTCCAGATCAGCACCATGTCTGCTCCTTTGATATCCAGCAAACCAGAAAGTGAGGGCTGCGCTGAACAGTGCGGAGCCGTGCAGTGTGTGGTGACGTCTGAGCTCTGCAGCACCAGCGAACCGGCTATTTATGTACACCGGCCGCCTACGGAGAGCATCCCAGCGCCATCCACGCGGTAGGGGATACCTCTCTGGGTTCGGATTGGCCGGGAACCCCCGGCCGATCATTGGCTGGCCGACTTGCGTCACGGAGGATGCTGTGCCATGTAAGGTATGCGCGGTGGCAGGCTCCCTCTGCCAGCAGGCGGTCGCCCATCTGTTACACTAGATTCATTTCAAGTTCATTGTAGACACTGTAGTATTGTAGACATCCATCTGCTGTGGTGTAGGTATTATTTGCACTCAGTTGTCTGGAAATATTAACGAGGTATTGACAACACATTTCAAATGTAATTCTATTTTTTCTAATTACACTTGGCTGTTTCCACAGAAGGCAAGTCAGAAAATACAATTACATTATTAGCAATGGGCTCTTAAATATAAAATGAGGGAGGATGAGACCCCAGTCTCAAGGATTGTTGAAAATAATATGGTAAGTAAGTGTTAACGTAAACCAACATTAGGAGTTGTTCTGAAGCAGCCCGCATTAAATGTTGAGTAAGTTCGAGAACATTTTTGACCAGAGCTTCCAAGATAGTCTAATGTAATAGGGAATTCATACGTATGCTTTTATTCAGTGAAATTCTTCCTCTGCACACAGTAAATTCTGCAGTGTTAAATATGCAGTGTCAAAGTTCATTGACTCAGTGTTATTAAAACAATGGAGGGAGTTGAATATTTACTAGTGTTGGTGTTAATTTGCAGAGTTACAAGGCGCCGTGTCAAATAGACAAAGCCCCGCCCAAAGCCTTGACCTCTCTCAAACTTTAAAGACCGCCATTTTCATTGCATCGTGACTCATGCAGCACCCGACCGCTGGCGTGGATCGAGGTCCGTCCCGGACCCCAAGGGTTTGGGTCGCAGTAGCGCTGCTGACTCGCCGTGTCGCAGGCCCTCGCGGACATGCCGGCGGTGCTGTACAGTGTTAGCCAGTGTTAATTTTTACTCAATGTCAAGTTAATTTTTAGAGGAGTTAAACACTATGGAAAGAGTTAATTTAACACCAAATATGATAAGACCAAATACACTCGGACACAGTGTTAAATTTAACTCTTTAAGTGTTGATTTAACACTGCAACATTTACTGTGCAATTACCCCATCCCTGAGGAGTGATGGGCAGCCGCGTGTACAGTGCCTGGGGGCCAACTCTCAGATTCGGCGCCAGTGCCTTGGCAAGGGGCACTGACTGGAGCAGGTTAATCAGAACTAGTGCCTGGAGAAACCCCACACAGACACAGGGAGAACATGTAAAGTCCACATAGAAAGTAACTGGACGGGCTGGAATCCGAACACAGGACCTTGTAGCTGTGAGGCAGCAGTGCTAACCACTTTAAATTATTATATAAAATACAGTGATGGGTGTCAAAGAAGAGTTCCATGGTGATAAAGCGAAGAGCTGATATATCAATGTTCTTAATATCCTTAATGTCGACTGTGCTTAAGACATATTGTTTTTATACATTGTTGCATCTAATATACCACTATTCATATTAAAAGCTTGCCTTTACCCGCGTAACTGTTTGTCGGTAAAGTGTTTATTTATTCTGGCCTTCCTGGTGTATTCATAGTAAGTATATTATCTAATAGATTTAATCGACTGACAAAATTACTGATTAATCGCGGCTGGCCCCATGGCGTAGTTGGTTAAGATTGCTTTTCCAAGCCAGCCCCACTGTCATTGTACTGTCCTTTCTTCTCGTGGTGAGAGGTGGTTCTCTTCATTTCTACCTACCTCTACAATATGACATCGCCGTTACATAGTTAACAATACAGAAAAAAACATCTAAGTAATATAAGTATTATAAAATCATAACACTGAATCACAGACAGCCAAAGCAATAGTTTTTTTAATGACTTGAATGGAAAAAGCCTTAAGGACTAACATGCCTCCGCCTGGAGGAATAGTTAATCCTAAACAAGCCACTGGGTAAAAGCTGGTAAAAGTAAATTAAATATCGACTGCATTCTATGATAATATCATCATATTGTCCTTGACTTACAACAAAATGTTGCTGCCACTGGCTGTGAGCTGTTGCTTCTGTTGGCTGTAGAGTGATAGGGTTAGGCTGCTAAACGCCAGGCAGCTCCAGCGTGTCAATGCTAGCTGCTCTCCTTCCATGATGCTCCTAAATCTAACCATCACTATGCAACCCCAAACATTCCACAATGTCCCTATACATAGACTGTCCACCTGTACATACATCCCAGTCCCCTACACGTGCAGTGGTTATTGTGTGTAGTGTATATTGTAACGAAAGGCTGTTCCCTAGTGGAGGAGCTGGGAATAGAGGAACTTACATCGGCAATAGCTGAACTCAGCTATTGCCAAGGTTCGTTCGGACTCTATTTAAGGGCCGCGCCGGTACATGCTGAGACACCAACGGTGTCATCCCAGCATGCACCGCGCTGTGCATCTCATTACAATATTGTGTATATGGTGTATTTTATGTGCAGAGTATCGTGTTGTGCAGTAGCTCTAGTGTATATTGTGTATATGGGTATATTACGAGTAGACTATCATATGCTGTGTATATTTCTAGTGTATATTGTGTACATGGTGTATATTATGTGTAGAGTATCACAGGGGATTGCATTAACCCTTGCCTTGACATGTTGTGCATTTGTCTCTATGTCCAACACCGGTACCAAGAAAAATTTTTTCTGTGATGCTGTATCATTGACAATGGCAACTTCATTCTGATTCTGAGATAAATGCACATAGTGTTGTTCACTTATGGGCACGTACAGATAAAGCAGGCGTTACATAACTGGTGTTTTCTAAATGTCAGACATGCTTGGTGCTCAAGACGTGTGCCGTTTCTGTGTGCAAGTGCACATCTTTGATATTGAGACTGCAACCTTCATACTCATGGGTTTTTATAAACCTCTGCTATTTGAAACCTGTTCAACCGAGTGGGCCCCACTTCATCCCTGACTCATCATTCTAGGTGCTGGATAGTCTCAAAATATCCATGTGATTAGACGGTGAGGCGGTGACATAATCACAGTGACTATTATCATTGTGCTTCCCTTTCGAGAGATGCTATTATTATATTGCTATTATTCTATTCATTCTCTGTGTCTGTCGTCATGACAACACACTACCAGTAGCAGCCGTAGATGGGCCGGCATCCTCTGTAAATAAGGGAAACAGCGATTGGGAATGAGATCAGAAAAAGTTGAAGAATGAATTTTGAAATTAAAATTAGAAGCACTCAGAGAATGCAAACCTGCGCCAATCCCATGGGGTCACTGATGCCAAAACATCTAGACACTACTATGTTACTACAGAAATGCAACAAAATGTAATCACTTGTTCCGTTTGTTCGCTCTTGGTGGTACGCAGGATTATAGTCATAAAAATAAATGTCTTTGCTATCTGCCGGAGGTGGGATGCAAACCCAGGTCTCCAACTTGGCAGACCGTATGGCTAACCGCTACACTATCTCAGCTGTGTTACTACCATGCAGTAGAGTGGAGGCACCTGCTGCGTGTTGGTGGAGGTGATCGCAGTTTGTAAGCTCATAACAGTTGTCAAACTAGACGCTATTATGTTGTGTTACTTATAGGCTACAGAAATGCACCAGAACGTAATTACTTGTTCTGTATGTCATTTCCAACAATTCTACAAAATTTCATCCGTGCTGCCCAGTAGCTCAGTCGGTTAGGCAGTGCACTGGAAAGCACGCATATGCCTTAATGGCGCGGTGAGTCGGTGGTTCCGTATTTCCCGCATATCTACCCCCCATCTTCACCTGTTTCCACTAACCCTAATAAGTAAAGCTTGGAAAAAAAACCTGAATGGACTGGAAAAAACATTTTTTTTTAAATCATCCAGATCCGTGCACGTTTTCAGTTATCCTGCTGACAGACAGACAAACCAATGCAACCAAAAACATAACCAGCTTGGCGCAGGTAATAACACTAAATTGGAAGCAACTTAGGAGGCTGTTCTGAGTGGTTATCTTAAATGGTGGATCTGGGTCGACAAGTGATTGGACTAAATTAACCAGAACTGGGTACTGGATGTTCCCAAAATATCCATCTCAATAGACAGCGAGGCGGTGTCATAATCACAGTGAATATGATCACCGTGTTCCCCTTTCTCGAAGCTTCTGTTCATTCCCTGTGTCTGTCGTCATGACAACACACTACCAGTCTCAGCCATACATGGGCCGGCATCCTCTGTGTGACATAACACACAGGAGTCCAACCAGCGGACGGCGCAGTCTCCTCCACACCTTCACCAGCTGCTGCAGGCGGAAGTGCTGGGTGAATGGGCTGCCTCTTCTTCTGGGATTTTGCATGTGTCTGATAGACAGAGGCAGTGAGGGGGAGTGAGACAGCTGAAGAAAGAGAACAGAACTGAGTATGTTGGCATTAGGAGAGGAGGAAAGAGCAAGAAAGAGGACAGCATCGTGAGAGAGAGAAGGGTTTGAGATAAAGAGAGGCAGGTGCTGTGTCTCAAATGGCACACTTGGGCAGTGCTTAATTGTCAAGCCGGAGGTCCCGGAGCGCGGGGGATGAGTAGCTCACCCAGCTCAATATCAGCTGGGGGAGCGCATATCAGAGGTGGGGGAGCGGCCGTCAGAGGTGGGGGAGCTAGCTTGCCCCCTTGCTCCCCCTCAAATTAAGCACTGCACTTGGGTCAGTGTACTGAAGTATAGTGCACTGAAGCTCAGTGCACTATGATTTTTAGTGCACCAATCCATGCTTAACGGTTCGCAGTGCTAAGCAACAATTCCACAGAAGTATGGACCTGTTGAGGAATATTTTGTGTACATGATTAAACCACCTGTAGTGTGTTTCTGGGCATCGTTAGGGAATCATTTCAGCCACTATCAGTGCACTGTAATTTAGGAATGCAGCAAGTGAGTTTTATATGTGCGTGTATTTAAGAAGAACAGAAAGAGAATGTGTATGTAACATGGACTTTCTGCAACTAATATTGTATATGCATAATTGCATAAAGTCTGTTAAGACAGTGCTCTACAAAGCCCTCATATGCCATAATGGTGTGGACTGTGGATAGTCACGAGATCGCTTCCCCCGCACGGAAAGCTTTGCCGTATGTCCTCTTCGCCCCCTTTCCAGCTAATCAAATTAAAAATAACATTAACAATAATATATAGCCTGAAAGCGCACCCAACTTTACCGCAAACTTTAAATGTCTTCCACCCCAAAGCAGTGACGTCCATCATCATCAGTCCCGTAGTATGGCTGTCCGTGGGGGCGCCACTGAAGACTTTGCAACCAGCTCTCTCCATCTCTCTCTGTCCTCGGTCGCTCAGCCTCATATGCGTCACCATGCACAAACCCTATTCTAACGAACAATTAATTCAGGAAAAAAATCTAAAATAACACCATATCACCATTACATGTCTATGTATTTTGACCGGTGTTCATCCCAGCCCGCATTTTTCCCCAGGTGCTGACACTAGAGACTACCTATTACTTTACCTCTTTAGAAAATTATACTCTCCCTGAGCTTGACCGATAAGTAGGACCTTTATCTTGGTTGAGCTGTAGGAGGTTTGCTGCCATTTAAGACTTAATGTCTGTGATGGAGTTCAAGAGGACATCAATTTGCCCTGTGTCCTCGGGGGACACGGCAATATACAACTGTGTGTTGTCTGTGTAACTGTCAACTTCACAGTTACACAATGTCTCCTGATGACATATTATGCAAATACCGCTCTGTGCCTGTTTGTCAAACCGCGACGATGTTGTTGTTCACTCAGTACTCTATATGGTGATACAATTGCAAGAGTGCAACCATATTGTTACACTCATCCTTTAAGTAACATTTAAGCAACTCATCCAATAACAACATTTCAGATGTTTATTTGTTGATGAATTCTAGTGAGCTGAGATTATTAATTGAATGTATTATTTAATTTGTGTATAAATGATCATAAAAAGCCTTGAAAAAGCTTTGAATTTGTATAAGTTATTCTTGGGGCACAAGCGCCGTTTTTCATTCTTTATAGACAAGTTTCCGTGCGAAACACTGGGGGGAGTCATTTTGTCCCGCGCTTCTGTAGGTCACTTTCGGTGCACCAGCGCGGTGCATGCTGGTCTGATACCGTTGGTGTCTCAGCCTGCACCGGCGCGGCTCTTAAATAGAGTCCGAACGAACCTCGGCAATAGCTGAGTTCAGCTATTGCCGATGTGAGTTCCTCTATTGCCAGCTCCTCCACGATGGACAGCCTTTCGTTACATTGGTGTCAGGAAGTGGTTGACGGACCGCACGCGGTGGGGATGGCCACGGGGCCGCTTGATCAGGCAAAAGGCGCCGTGGAGTTGGATCGGCTCTCGGGACGAGAGCCATGTCGGGAGGGGGCAGTGTAATGAGATGCACCAGCGCGGTGCATGCTGGTCTGATACCATTGGTGTCTCTCGGCTCTTAAATAGAGTCCGAACGAACCTCGGCAATAGCTGAGTAACTCAGCTATTGCCGATGTGAGTTCCTCTATTGCCAGCTCCTCCACGAGGGACAGCCTTTTGTTACAGTATATAAAGTCTGGTGAAGGCCGCGGTACGTGGACACAAAAACACACAAAACGCACACCATCACTAGATGTCGCTATGTGACCAGATACACATCACACTCCTTGGTTCGTTAACTTGTTTGTATAAATATTGATGAAATACAGTCAAAATCCTACTTGAAGTTACTCACCGAGTGGTCACGTGTTCTTCTGGACCAATAGGTTGGCTGCTTCTACTAGTAGGAATGAGACAATGGAACGGGTTGAACTGATTATTAAATAATGCATTTGTGGGTCACAGATCCGCACAAGAGCATTTAGGTGAGGAATAGCACACCGCAAGTTACCACCACAATTTTTTAATAACCCTGTAGGTTTGTGCTCCCACCGAATAGTCATGTTGAAAAAATTATCAAATACACGGCACGTAAATGACACCGGAAGTGACGTTCAGACACTGGAAGTACCCCCCGAACTCGTCTATTGAGAGAGAATTAGTTTTAAGCAGGGCTTTGAACCGGTTCAAGGAACGAAAACGAAAACCGGGAACTTTTAGTATTTTCCAGGGAACAGAAACGAAACCGGAAACGTTATTATTTTCTATGTTCCGGAACAGGAACACTTATTTAAAAATAATGGTAACCGGTTAATACCGGTTTTATTTTGTTCCTCAAAGGAGTACACTTGGGGATAACTTCAGAAATAAAACAAGAGTATTTATAAAATCTACGATGCAGCAGTGAAGTAGGAATCGTTGCGGGACTCTCTGCAGCGTGTCGTTGTGGGTTCGCCCCCACACGCAACGAGACCTCGGCTGTAGAGCGCTACCAGCGGTCCTCTGTAGCGAGTCGCTGTGGGTTCGCCGCGAACTATATTACATAGCATTAAACATCTGACAGGAACGAAATTAACCGTTCCGGGAACAATATTTTTTTGTTCTAACCGGTTCAGGAACGTTAATTTATTGTTGGAACTCATAACCGGAAACGTTATGATTCTGTTTCTGTTCGGAACGAAACGCTTGGGAAAAAATATTGGTTCAAAGCCCTGGTTTTAAGGATTAAATCTGAAACTGAGACGAAGAATCGGGGGGAGGATGGGTGGGCATTTTCAGAAAAGCCAAAAAGAGGGTGAACCCTTGGCGCTGCTCGGCCTGTGGTCTGTGGATCGCGCTCTTCAACCACTCTGCCACCGTGCGCCCCCCTTTTATTTTTATTTTATTTTTTCCATGAATGTAATTGTACTTTGTGCCGAATAAAAGCAAACCAAGCTGCGACACCTACAGACCGTTGACCATAATTACAAGCGCTTGTCCCCCCTCGTCTCCGGTCTCTTTGACGTCACGTCCTGTTTCCTCCACGTAACGCCAAACAAACATGGCGCCCCCCTCGAAGCGACACATGTCTCCGTTGAACGACGAGCCTCAACAC
>OMKY01252909.1:2278-16519 GCA_900302395.1 Bregmaceros cantori
GAGGTAGTTCAGCCAAAGCATCAAAAAATCACGACGAACCTTGAAGAACAGACTACAGGAGGACCTAAAGAGTCGATAAGGGAAAATAACTGAAAGTAAGAACAACAGAAAGCCGAGTGCATACGAACACACAACTGATTGCACATTTTTGTCTGATTGTCTTCCCTCCTATCAAGTGCGGTGCAGAGTCGGCCCATTGTATTCGCACAATAGGTAAACATTCACTGAAAAACATTGGTCGGGGACACCCCCGGGGTAGTGGGACTGCCCACTCATACGCCATACACACAGAGAAAGACTGAATGAGGAAGAGACCCACTCAACCTGCACACAGCCAGAGTGGGATATAAACAGATCACTGATGAGAACCTTTCTGGGTCGACTTAACTAAACAATTGTAATATTTATTATTATTATTATTATTATTATTATTATTTATTTTAGTTTTTTCAAGACGCATAGGAAACTGGAAGCACTAGAAACCTGCGCCAAAATCGCAGTTTGTAAGCTCATAACAGTTGTCAAACTATGATGTTACTTATAAGCTACAGAAATGCACCAAAATGTAATTCCATTTGTCATTTCCAACAACTGTACAGCATTTCATCCAGATCCGCGTGTAACCGTTTCAGCTGATGTAATCTCTTGTTTCGTTTGTCCAACAACCGTACAAAATTTCATCCAGATCCGTGCGTAACTTTTTCAGTTATCCTGGTGACAAACCAACCAACCAACCAACTCAACCGAAAACATAGTTCTGTGTCTTTGTCAACAACACACATACCAAAGGAAACAAGACTTTCCTTTATCATCAGAAAAAAAAGTGCTTGTTTCTACGTGTTTGGCACTCCATGGGTACAATTCAGAAAAACATGATCACGCATGTTTGACACATTACATTTTAAACCCATGTTTCCATTGATATTAAATATCATATTCTGTAAGTTAAACAAATATGACAAATATATGAAATGATATGCCAATTACCAGAGTAAGACCAGTTCTGTTGCTGAACACCAACAGGTTACAGTAAAACAAAGTGTTTAACAAGCTATGATCTGACTAAAACATAACATTTGTGTATTATTCATTTTCTACTGTCTACATACAAATAGATGAAAAAAATTAAGACGTATTTACATCTGAAGACATTGGGGAACATATTATTAGTAATTGTGATACTAGTATTAGCAGTAGTTAGATTTAACATTGAACTGTAAAACAATTGTTTTACATTTCTGAGTTATTGTGTTGTGTTATTTTTGGACGCAAGGGCCATTTTTTCATTTTAGACCTGCCAGACACGGGAATCGATCTCTCAAGGGTTGCATGCACTGTGAGACTAAGGCACAGGCACAAGAGTGTGGTCTAACCGACTGCGCCACAGGACCAGCCCTAAATTGGATTGCCCTAGTGTGGGCCACTGCCTAATATGGGCCACTGCCTAATGTGGGACACCTAAGCTCCAGCGACTCTGGCTCCTTTTTAAACTAATGAATGTCAGTGAAACTTTTGTTGTGGGAGATATTTTCTGGTTAATTCCACTATCAGTTAAGTCTTGCGAGAGTTCCGGCGGCAGCTGTCGCGAGATGTCAGTGTACCTGGAAGCACGCGCTCAATCTCCAGTCAGTCTCCAGTTCGTCTTCCATCTGTCACGTGGTGTAACCAAGCAGCTACATTGATTTATTCCGTGCCTCTAAACCAACCTGTGGACCTCGACGAAGGATGACTCCCTGACGACAGATCGTCATTTACAGCAAGGCAGCAAGTATTTCTAGTTTAGCGATAGTTTAGTTAGCGTAGCGTAACATAGGGACTTAGTTAGCATACTGATTAGCGTGGGTGGGATTACGTTCACTTTCCATTATCCATCATCGGTGGGATCATCACGCGATTTCCACTGATATCTCCGGGTTAC
Source organism: Bregmaceros cantori (assembly GCA_900302395.1). NCBI lineage: Eukaryota > Metazoa > Chordata > Actinopteri > Gadiformes > Bregmacerotidae > Bregmaceros > Bregmaceros cantori. The sequence goes on from OMKY01252909.1 coordinate 4,197, forward strand.
GGGGGAAGAACCCGGGTGCTCCGTACACGGGCATCCACCACCTGTTGCCCGCCATTATCCCTCCCAATCAACGGCTTGTGAGGTGAGCGCACACACACGGTATAACCCGCCGAACGCATCGCGTGTTTGATCGCCTCCCAGGTCATCCTGAGAGCTATTACCCGCTCCTCACAACACTATGGTAAAAGCAAACAATGCTAATGTGTCTAACATTATGTTGAACGCTTCAACACTACATTGTTGATGTACCACATCAGGCAACCAACTGTCCCACATTAGGAAGCTGCTGGGCAATCCACCCTAATGTTCTGAAACTCTGCACCAATGCCTCCTGGAGGTAAAACACCGGCGGCAGCACCAATTGCAAATTAAATTCCACGGTCAAACACTGGTTGGTTGGTGCCGGTGGCGAAAGAAATCCCTAGCCCATGGTGTACACCCCTAGTATTCTGTGGTCTAATTAATCCAGATATTATGAGTCGAACTTGAGTGGCGAAGGACATCTCAAAGGGAATTTTTGCTTTCTAGTGTGGAAGCCTCAGGCTCGTAAACAAGTAGAGCACAACAATATGACACAGCGAGCTGGTATTGCCATGATTAAGAACAAAAACACAATACAACACTGTCCTTTTCAAAACAACAAATAGTAAAACCAAAAAAAAAAAGGTTGGGCTAATTACGGATATTTCCAGTTACTTTGCATTGGTCAGGTTTCTGATTAACATAGGGAGAGAGATAGAGAAAGAAAGAGCGAGAGAACGAGAGAGAGAGGGGAAAAGAGAGAGAGAGAGAGAGATATCTCACTGCTACACTTCCTATTACACTCTGATGCATATAAAGACATTACAGAATCATACTTCCCCCAAATCCCCCAAAAATACAAAGAATTTGAGAATATCCCTGATGCAGCAATGCAATATCTCCTAGGAGAGAAAAGTGAATGTGCCATAATGGTAGCACAATATGTGTCAGACTGTGAACGACTGAGGGACAACCAGTGAACAGGAGAGAGATGAACCTTCATGTTAGTTGATATGAAGACTATTGTATTACTGTATTACTGTATTACTATTACAGTTTGGATGATAGAAATCCTGTACATATGTATATTACAGATATATGTATATTACAGTGTGTACATTGTTATGTAAATTGTTATGTTGCTTTCCATATATTGACTGTTTGCTGTTAATTATATATTGTTATATGTATGCTTTGGCAATGTATGATGCTCATTACCAATAGAGCCATATTTGATTTGAGAGAAAGAAAGAAAGAGAGCGAGAGAGAGAGAGAGAGAGAGAGAGAGAGAGAGAAAGAGAGAACTGCCCGAGTTTTCATCCTCCTGAGCAAACGTCCGTTGGTGTTTGTGAAAAATGTGTCTTTGGAGAGCCATAATTCCTATCTTTGAATGTGTGTGCGTGTGTTTTGCGTACTCAAAAAAAAAAAATTGCATCGACTGTTTCCACACAAGTACATCACATAGCTTCAACGAAACTATACAGCGTAAATTGCACTTAAAAAGGTTACTACAACATAACTCTCTTGAGTATATTGCAAATAACAATGGATTTCATGTATTTAAGTTATTACATTCAAATTGTTACAGGCCAGCACACAGTGCCGTTAAACTGGGTTTTACAGACGCAGGCATGGTCACGGATGACGGGCAAGACTAGGGAATATACTGGATAGCTATGGGCCGTGTAATTAAATTACAAGCTCACCTAGAACAGGGATGAATAGAAACTAGTTTTTAACTTCCGACTGGTATCAGAACAGATGTTATCAGAGATATGCAGACTATAGAAATTAGCTGCAGAAACATCTGGGGTTCGTCATTTGAATTAACTAAGAACAGGATACAGAGCTAACAAGGTAACAGGCATGGCAGAAGTGCACTAAGCACCAACAGGAAACAGGCATAAACATGTACAAGTAACAGGGCAGGGAACCAGAGTGGCCTCTAGAGGTGAATGGAATATCAACACTCTAAGTAGGCAGAAACATATGCTAGTAACAAATGGCAGGAACCAGCACATGTCAAAACACAAAGACAGGCTGTCTATGCAAACTTGTTGATACTACAATCAACAAGCTAGCAAGACAGGCAGGATTCAAACACAACTTAAACTAGTTATGTTGAAGATACAGCAATCAACAAGTTAGCAAGACATGGCAGGGACACCCAGCAACCAACAGAGTGGCGGTTCATACGTCAATGAACCCGGACAGACTCTGCACAGGGATCATGCTAAACGAGGGACACCTGCTGCACTCTGCTGCAGGCAATTAGCCAGCAGCTAGAGCCCAGGACTTAGACCAAGTAACACAAATGATGCCATTTCAGCATGCACAGCCTTTCGTCTCACCCCATCCAATTGACTGATTGACAGACTGCAGTTGTCTGTCCTCATTTATTTTCTGGGCACAAGCATCGTTTTTCTTTCTTTATTCGATAGACAGCGACTAGATTAGCTGTGAAACTGGGATGAAGAGTTGGAGGTGGGGGTGGGGGCATTGCAGAAAAGCCAGGAAGAGGATGAGAACATATGGCACTGCTCAACCTATGATCTGGGGGAGCACTCTATAACCGCCCTGCCACTGTGCCACCTGCGCATCCTCAATTTCTAACCCGAATGCATCACCTCATGAGTGAAACATGCATGCTTTGAAATTACTTAACTTGTATATGTCCCAAATACTTAATGTGCTTAGTTTTAAATCAACAGAGTTATGTTGTAGTCAGCTTTTTAAGCCCATTTAAGCTGTAGAGTTTCGTTGAAGCTATGTGATTTAGTTGTGTGGAACCTGTCAACTAAACTTTTTTTCTTTTTGAGTGACATCTGCGCACGTGTGTGGACCATGTGCTCTGCCCTCAACAATTCAGCGCTCTACGGCAATTTGGTGTTGTATTCAGCTTCCAGCTCAAATTAACAGGCATATTCATCATTGGAAATGAGTTAACTAGCAAGGCTTGCCTGCACACACACTCTCTCATTCACACACTGAGACACATACACACACATACACACACTTAATAATCATGTTAATTGAGCCCGTTGCATTCTGCCCAGGTGTGCCACCGTCTCGTCTGTTAAGATATTCACAGAAACACACACCACGGAGCATTCAGTGACAGACTTTCGGAGAGTAGATTACAATCAGGGGCATTACAATATTCCTGGAAAAAAAGGCTGTATATTTCTGCCTTCAGCTGTGCTTGCAATACTTGAATGAGAGGAAGGCTGGGTGAGAGGGGTGGTTGAGAGAGAGAGAGAAAGAGAGAGAGATTGAGAGAGTGAAGGGGAGGAAGGGAGAGAGGTGGAGAGAGTGGGAGAGATCGGTTGGCATAGTATAGTATGGTATCAGTCCATCTACAGCGCTTACCATAATCTACTCCATTGTCAGCACGTTACTGGTTCCTATTCAGTGTACAGTTGGAGTTTTCTATCCATATTGAATGTTCCATTCACATCCGTTAATATTATATTTCCAATCCTTGGCAATTGTCATCAGGTGCATTCCAGCTGTGACACGGGGGCGGGGAGGGGGGGAGAGAGAGAGAGAGAGAGAGAGATGGCTGAACCCAGGCCACATAAGAATGATACATTCTTTTAATTGTGGGGCCACTAATGGGCTGGTGCCTTACAGCCACTAATAGCAGAAGGGCAATGGAATCAATAATCCTAATCCAACTCTCTCACACAAACACACAAACACACACACACTCTGCTCTGAAATCCATAAGATACCATGCCACAACAACACAGTGGTGTAGTGGTTAGCACCGATACCTCACAGCAAGTAACACGTGTTCCACTTGTGCCCGTTTTCCATCTTTATTAGATAGGATTAGTCAGAAACTGGGTTGAAGAAATCGGGGGTAGACATCGCAGACAAGCCGGCAATGGAAGGAGAACTCAAAGCACTCCGGACGCTGCTGTAGACACAGCTCCATTAACATGCGGCAACGACACCCCAAACATGTACTAGTTAACCTGCTCCAGTCAGTGGCATAGAATCTGGAGTTGGCCCCAGAGTTATGTTGTTATATGTGTGTTTTTTCTTGTAAAAACGTTCTTGTAAAGTGTTACTTGACATCATACATCCAGTACTAGGTTTCTAAATCATGATTGGCCTCCGGCAGGCTGGGTTTCACCCCCAGGGTGCATTTTGCCCTTTGTTAGCGCTCATCTTGCCATCGATTCTGCAACCCCCAGATAGCTGTATAACGCATCGCCTCAGATGTCCTATCGCGGCCGTGACCGCATCCTATGCACGCACGCACACACACAGAGCACGACACGCAGATGGTACAGTAGCAGCTCACCAGACCTCATCTGTAGTAGGCATCTGCAAGGCCCAGCAGATTCCGAAGGGGATGGAATCTGCTGTGTAAAGTGAAAAAAAAAAAAAAAAGGAATATATAGCCCGTTGTTAAGGCGGCCAATGTACAAGCGAGGAACACACTCACGGTAAGCAGATGTTTGGTTTGAGAAAATTGTTGGGGATGGGGCATAAAACTAAAGACCTGACGCAGACAATGTGCACCGTGAGAATACTAAAAGCGCAACGGGAAATCTGTCCTGGAGAGCGGCTTGAGTTTAAAAGGGGCAGCAGTGCAGTGGACTGGATAAATAGTGGAGGGTGAGAGGTGACTGAGAGTGTGAAGAGAGAGAAAGAGGGAGGAACAGATAAAGAGAGATGGAGAGGAAGAGAAATAGAAAGGAGCCACAGAGAGATGGGAGCAGAAAGGAGAGGGAAAATATTTGTAAAAAATATATATATATTTTACATCTATCCACACCACTTCCTCCTGGTAAGAGGTTCTGGCCCATCAGAATCAAAGCATCACGTCATAAGTATAGTTTCTACTCCTCAACAAATGAATCATCCACGCAACGCACGTGGCTAGAACGATCATTTTGTCTTGATTAAGCCGGCTAGAAAAAGTGAAAAAAAAATTTATCAAACAAATGAATTTATGAAATCACCGCACAGTAGGTGTGACAAGTGGCATGGAGGCCCACATCTCGATTCAAAAAGGCCTGCCAGAACGGGGCGCTGACGGGGCGACGATATAATTTGTCTGCCTAGTTGGCCCAGACCCACTGGACCGTCTAATAGCGTTGGCATGCGCCCGCACCCCCCTTCCCTCCAACCCTGCCTCCAGGTTGTGTGCATGCAGTGCCCAGTTTGCTTAGCCTGGCGAGAGCCAGAACCATGGCAAAAGTAGCCACATTTCTTACTCGAGTAAGAGTAAAATACATTAGTAAAATAACAACTTGAGTAAGACTACTATGTACTGATCCAAATATCTACTTGAGTAAAGTAAAAACTACAGGCTGACACTGATGGCCCTTGTAAAGACTGCCGTGAACCGACTGACTTGCTATAACAAGCTGCTGAGTTGCGCTAAGAACTTATGCCCTGCTCCTATTGAACTGATGTTAAGATGAACGTTTTTTTAAGGTTATACTGAAAATAATTCCTTGTCTGTGACTTGTTCATTGACAACAAAGATGATTCAGGTTCTGATTGACACTGAAGTGGTGTCCACACTAGAGTGAAAAACTTTTTTTTTTTCAGTGTCGTTTGCACGCATCATCCAGACTACAACGCCGTTTTGGGACCCGTTTTCATAGCCCTTTCGTTTTTCTCAACTGGTGTCTGGACGTGCAAGGTGTGAAAAACGCTAGAGAGAGGTGCGGCTCATAGCTTCTTTCACCCTCTCCCTCTAAATCCATTTGTTCACTCCGGCGTACCTTTGGTGCAACACATTCAATGAGTCTTCATGTGTAAAGACTCGACATGTAACGTAAAGTCTCTAGTCAGTCAGTTGACGATGTAGAGGCAAATCACAGTGCATTTGCACAATACACAGTTATTAATGTGTTATTGCTTTTGATATAAAATGTCCCCATACGTTTTCAATGAGAAATACTCAATTGTTATTTATCTATTCATTTATTTGTTTAAGAAATATTATCGAGAGATGTTCATATCTTATATTAAATTAAACTCATTTCATAACTGTCTTTCTATAATAAAATGGCATACATACATTATATTATTAAGATGTACTACTGAATATCATATATTATATAAAGGTAAACAAATGTGGTTTGGGAATCTTCCTGTGTGGATGTGAATTTTTGCACATCCGTCCATTGTTGAGTGTGATGTGTGAGGAGGACTGTGCATGCTCGTGCGTCTCCCAGAATCGTTTTCCCCAGGACAGATCCCCTGTGTGAGGACGCAGATCTTAAAAATCTGTTTTAAAAACACACGTTTTTAAACACGTTTAAAAAACGTTTTTAATTCGTTGTAGTGTAAACAGGGCTTTTCCAAGATATAAATGGCACTACTTACCATTTACAATCAACACCTTACATATTGGCAGATGGCAGTGATCAGAATTATTGCATCAATTTAGGAGCTTTGTCTGAAGTCTGTGTTCACTACCAGATAGGGTGGATTGCCCTAATGTGGGCCCTTTTTTGCAGCTTTCTAATGTGGGACAGTCAGTTGCAGCGCGCTGATTGATCAGCAGCAAAGCATAACTCTGTGGCGGTTCCTTCAGGGAAATCCCCCTGTGCGCTCTGTCTTCAGTTCAGCCGTGACAGTCAACCTGGCTGGTCGTGTGTGTGTGTGTGTGTGTGTGTGTGTGCGTTGGTGCGTGTCTCTGTGTAGGAATTTTGGAAGATGGCGTTGTTACAGAATGCATTTAATTGCAGAACATAAACGGATCACTGCTGTTGGCTGATGCGCTTTTCTCTGTGTGTGTGTCTGTGTGTGCGACAAAGAACAACACTGTTTTTGCCACTTAGCTTTCCTCCAACTCTGTCGACTCTATGGGGCTTCCTTAAATCGTCTACAAATTGTTTTACAGATGTCAACATGTCTATACTTTCTCTTCTGCTCGGGAATTATTCTGGCTGGCGCATGCAACACGCAACCATTGTCACGCAATGCTAGCATGCACACGCAATGCACAGCCTAGGGGACCCTTGTAAGTGCGTTTTCTCGCTTACAAGATTTCCGTTAAATTTGCAGTGGAGTCACGTCTTTAATGTTAGACACATTACCATAGTTTGATTTTACCATAGTTTTACTGGCATTCATTAGTTTAAGGAGGACCCACATTAGGCAGTGGCCCACTTCAGGGCAATCCACCCTACATCTGATCTTGGATATGCCCGATCAATATTGGTGAACATTGAGCCCATTCACCATTTACACTAGTCCTTATTCTAAGGACTGTGATATCGACCTCTGCACGAGATGGATGTTTGATGTGGCAATGCCAGGCAGAGGAGGTACGTTGTGCGACTCAATGCGGGATGCAAGGAGTGAGGCGTTCACTCTGTTAACGGGAGAATTACACTGACGTCACCCTGCGCACGGTGCAAAGCTACGGCTCTCCATCATGTGTGAACCGGGATGGCCCATTTAAATGCATGAGGATGCTCCCAGACCTCCATAAAGTAGATGTAAGGACTCTAGTTCCACCCCTGAGGAGAGAGCACCAATGCCGGGTTGGAACGAGCGGTGCGTGAAATAACCCTAAAAGGGTCAGTTTGGATTTTCAGGCGTCAATGAGGTATAAACTGCATGGCAGTAATATATTAAACGCAGAGCAGTAATGGTATTGAACATAGAGTGAGGGAGAGAGAGAGACGGACAGACAAACATAGGACTGATCCATAGGCGCGATCCTGATGTTTAGGGGTGCAGCAAATAGTCGACTAATCATTGACCAGGGCTCCGAACAGAAAACGAACAGAATTTTGCGGAATCTTACAAGGAGCGGAAACGGCCACGAAAAAAGATTTCTTCAACTGGGTTAAAAACATTTTTTTTCCGTTCTCTGTATATCTTAACATATCCTTTGTCTGAGAAACTAGTTCTGGATGTGCATCGATCCAAAAGCCGGTTTTCACGTTAATACAGTTGCACTGACGTTTGAAAGTCCACCAAACATTTTTTTGTGTGAACAATAACTAAACTTAACATTGCACAATGTAAGGAACTTTAAGAACGAACACATTTTTTGCGTTCCAAAACGGTTCGGGACCAATATTCTCGTGGAGGAATGGTTCTGAGAACGAAAACATTAAACATAGGCCTGCCTGAACCGTTTGGAACAGAAAGTTGTAAAATTAATTTTGTTTTCAACCCTGTTGCTGACTAATCAAATACGGCTAGTGATGGGAGGCAAAACAGTTTTTTAACCGTCGCCGCAGTCGTCCTCGACAATGAAAGCACAATGAATCGATGTATACCGTGTACGTGCGCTATTTGTTTTTTTTTTTGCATGTCGAATAAATAAACGCAACTGTTTTGAAGTCCGACCTGGAGGTCTTATTATTTTGCTTTTAGAATGTTAGACGACGCATTATTAACATGGCACCCCAGACGACAGCCCTGTGGAATATATAGGATTTGGATTTTTGAAGCTGCCGTAACACTTTCCTTTATCATCAGAAAATAAACCCTGCTTGGTTCTATCTGTTTCCATTCTTTAGTTATAACCTCCAGAACATGGGTGGGTATCCCTAAAACGTGCTGATTTCTTTTTGGGATGAAGAGTCGGGGGGCGACATTGCAGAAAGGCCGGAAGGGGGACGGGAACCCGCGACACTGCTCCATCTATGGTCTGGGGAGGTGGGGGGGCGCGCTCTATAAGCACTCTGCCACCGCGGCCACCAAACGTGCTGATTTCGGACACAATCTTGAGTTAATGCTGGTGCAGTACCGGCAGTGGCCGCTAGGTAACGGTATACCCCACCGCTATTGAGGCAGGCACTGGGCCCCAGAGGCAATGAATGGTGCCATCTGGCGGACAGATAGAGGTACTGCACCCCATCTCTTTTCAATAAAACCCAAAGACGTGGTAACACGTTATTGGCACTGAGTGGTACTATTAAAAAAAAGATGATAACTTTTTATAGTAATATTCCACATTACTTTATTAAATGTACCTTATTTAGTCAAACAAACAAGTACAGTGAAATTCTTCCTCCGCATTTAACCCATCCCTGGGGGCCAACTCCAGATTCAGAGCCAGTGCCTTGCCCAGAGGCAGGCAGGTTAACAAGAACATGTTTTTTTCAGGAGTGCCCGGGGGAAGAACACGTAAACTCCACACAGAAACGACCCTGGGTGGGCTGGGGATTGGAAACCAGGACTTTCTTGCTGTGTGGCAGCAGGGCTAACCACTGCACCACTCGCAGAGGACTTTCATGGGTCCGTTCTAATTCCCACATTTCATCACGTCAAATACTTTGTTTGACTGCAGTCCTCTGGTGCTGGCCTCCTCGTCACCCCCCTGACAAAACTCAAGAAATTTGGGGACAGAGCCTTTGCCGTGGCTGCCCCCTCCCTCTGGAACTCCCATCCGGCTGTTGTTCGCCATTCTCCCTATCTGGACAATTTGAAAATTTGACTCAAAACACTTCTATAGTCCCTGGTTTTTCTTAATTAGAAAGCTACCTCCTTTCTTTTTTTTCTCTTTTTCTTTGTAAAGCAACCTTGGGTTCCTAGAAAGGTGCTATTATATCCAACGTATTATTATTATTATTATTATTATTATTATTATTATTATTATTATTATTATTATTATTATTATTATAGTGCTATTACAATTCAAAAGGATCAAAATTAATGAATGGTTTTTGCATAGTCAAAATATGAAGTGTGGGACGATGGACAATTTGGACACTCATTGGATGCATTTTTCTCTAAGTAACGGAAGGGAAGGAAAAAACACACACACACACACACACACACACACACACACACACACACACATAAAAAAGTACCATAAAGCTACCTCGACGTGGGGTCCAGCCCTGTGGCGCAAGCCAGCACCATGCGTTCTTGTTGCTGTGGCTTAGATCACAGCACACACAGCGCTGTGAGATTGCTTTCCTCGCGGTCATGTAACGGACGTCGACGTTCACCTGTTCCCGTTCTCTCTTCCCCTTCACACTAATGCTGATTGTCACAAGCCCAATTTAAAGTAGCATACTTCACATAAAAGGGGCTTCAATTCTATGCAACAATGGTGCTTTCTTGTTTGTAACAAGCAACATCTGAAACAGCAACACACAAATACTGGTAAACAGCAGCCGCTCACTTAAACTACAGCACATTAATAGTGCATCTGTTGCAGTAAAGAACAGAAACTTGGTTAGCCTCAACCCTCAACAACACATTTCTAGAGCTTCTGGTGAGGTAAATAACAGCATCACGGATAATTGATTGGCGGGCCGGATTTGGCCCGCAGGCCGCCAGTTGAGTAGCCCTGCTTTACAGAATGCCAACCATTGTATTTCCTCCTTCTGTTTGCCTGTGAGGCAATGTGTTTAATTGTCGCACGGACAAAGCCAATACTCTATAGTGATGCATCAACAGTGAGCCAAATATTGAATTGTATCTTTTCTTTTCTGCAAAGCAAACAAAACAATTAGTCAGACAGTTGTCCCGCTTAATTTCACCCCAGGGTCGGTGCCAACAGGCAATTGCTGAATAGTACAAAAACAATACAAAATATAAAAATGAAATAACATAAAATAAAAAGCCACCCTTAAGAAGAGCAAAAAATTACTTTCTGGGACAAAATTCACACGTTATTGTCAGTCTGTGACATTCTACTGACCAACGAGACTAACCGTATTTGGTCATCTACCTAGCTGGACACCACAGTGTATGGAATGTCATTGAGACTCAATAGCCCATTTACACGGTACCACAAGCCTTAATATAATCCGCTTATAGGTGGATCCACTTCAAAAGTGCTGTTGTGTACACCTCCAGATCCGCTTCAAGTGGATCAGAATACGCTTTGAAACGGAATAAATTTATGCCAGTCAGCTACGGCAGGTAGCAGAGTGCGCCGAGCAGCATGGCTCTCACCACGGACAGCCACGCACCCTTCACTCGCTGGAACTAAGATGGTCCTCCGCGGGAAAACATGGATGGAGCAAGTGGGCACCGCGGCGGGAGGGAGAAGAACTGTGTTAATACCAAATAAGTAGTAGCATTAGATAAATCGGAATAATAACTACTCATCTAACTTGCGGTTATTCCTCTTGGACGCTGTAAATGACATTTTCCCCGCTGGTTTGTTGCTGTCGCCGGCCGCTACTACTACAACCACAGCTGCTGCTGGATGATGCACGCATCGCGCTCTCTCTCTCCCCCTCCACTCTCTTAAATATTTTAAATCTTAATAGAGAATACTCTGACCATGTAAACGTGGTGTGAATATGGATCCATGTATACAGGTGAAGCGGATTATATTTGATCTTCCTTCTGTCTGACTTCTCGACAGAATAAAGAAGCATATGCTAGAGGCTGGTTTCCTTATTCCACCTACCTCTACACTTTGGCTAATTTCATTCGCATCATCACAATGTGCCAATAATATCATATCTGCATGCTTCAAAGCTAGTTGTAACTTGGTTCATAGATCGCTCTCCATGCCAAAGTGTTCGTGGGCAAAACACTGAACCTCAAATTGCTTCCAATGGGTCGTGACGAGTTCCTTGCGTGGCATTGGTGTGTGAATGTGTGCTTGCAAGGTCACTGTAAAGCGCTTTGAGGGATGCGGTAGTGATAGGCAGTGATGCGTAGATTTGATGACTCATCCTCCTATTATGTAAAGCACCTGTAATTCATCTGTTTTTCACTAGGTGGGGGGCAGTCTAATCATGGCCATGTTCAAATTGCCCCCTCATAAACACAAAAACAGTTATAAAACATAATGGTAAGACGTGTCAGACAGAGCCGTGGAAAAAAAATTGAAATATCAATATATTGCCATACGCTGTGTACCAATACAACATCACAATTGACATTGCTGTATATATACATATTTCCCCGATATCGCCGGTCACAAAAAGATGGCGGTAAACAGCGAGAGGCGTACGGGAGGGAGTGAGAAGAAGGAGGTGCAAGAGATAGTGGTATAGAGATGGTGAGAATGATGACAAGTGAGAGCTAGTCAAATCGGCTCGCTTCTGTTGCGTGCAGATTTGTGAGGCTGGATGTGCGCAAATGTGGGGGGAACGGAGAGTTTTAATGAGTGGAAGGGGAAAATAAAAATAAAAAAATTATATATGTATATATATATATACACACACATATATATATATATACTGTATATATATATATACACACATATATATATATATACATACATATATATATACATATATAAATATATATATATATATGTATATATATATATATACAGATACACATTTTAATTTTAAAATTTACATCATCCACCTCATTGAGGTACCAATACTCTC